>PVJH01009068.1:0-81358 GCA_004026705.1 Nesogale talazaci | reverse complement strand
CCGGCTCTTATGTCTCTAGGACATATACCTAGGACCGACCAAGAGCAAACTCACTACCACTGAGCCAATGCCAACTCATGGTGAGCTAGAGCACAGTGGAGAACTGCTGCCCTGTGCGCTGAAAGTGCACCTCTTCACAGAAGCAGAAAGCCCTCTCTCCCACAGAGCAACTGGTGGTTTCACACTGCTGACCTGTCAGTCAGCAGCCCAACATGGAACGACTCCGCCACCCCACTAAAACCCCAACCAAACTCACGGCCCTCAACTCAGTGTCAACTCCCAGCACCCTTACAGGACAGAGCAGGGTGCCCGTGGGTGCCCCGCACCCCACCCCCACGGTGCCTAGGAAGCTAAGTTATTGTTCGCAGGCTTGATACGCTTGATTAGGACCCCAAATCCAAGTTTTCTTTATGTCCGTTCTCACCTCTCCCATATCTCTAAATTATTCTAGTTGTCCTTCCCTTTCCTGCCTTCTGCCTCCACCTTGAGTCTTCCCATAGTGCCCTCTGTAGTCCAGGTTTCACACAGACAGCAAGCTCTGCGATCTGGAGTAAATTCACGGAGCATTCTTGTCCTGATGACAAATGAAAGCTGGCTTCTCTTTAAGGATACCATTTAACCTCACAGCCCACTCAAGGATAAGTCACTTCATCCTCCCTACTGTCCCATGCTAAGGAGACCAGGGCCATGTTTTCCCTGGTGCCTAATGATACTTTCAAATGCTTACAGAGCACTTACTGAATTTCAGGCTTTCGTACAGGTAGAAGCACTCAGAAGATAAAGTAAGCTGGCGAGCCAATAGGGAAATGGGGAGATGAGTAGGTAAAGTTGGCTAGTAGATTTTTTCCCTCCTTTTTGAAAAGCAGCTACTCCACCTGTTTGCTGTGAGAACACTCATACTTGCGTTCAGACATCTGCCTGCATTATCCTCTACCACGTGGTGGCTTGTTTCTAGTGTTCCTCTCTGCTCCACATCTTGACATCACTCAGTGTTGTCACACAATGGTCATGTCACACAGGTGGTGCGCACCACTTCTGACACCCAATATTCCCATTGATTCCTGGCTTCCCAACTCCTTCATCTCCAGGGAACTAGTTCTACAATTTCAGTGAGCTTTCTAGAGACTCAGTTCCTTTTTTCTCCCAAACTACGTATCTCCGCCTCTATTACTGTTTTAGTTTAGTAGTCCATAATTTCAACTGTGTATTGAGACTCTGATCTTCTGCCTCCTGACACCTCTGCACCATTTGCTCCATTAAAGCTATAATAATAACCACTTGTGACTTGGGTACCACTTTCTGACTCTGGTACAAGGTCACCACCTAGTGGGCAAAAGGGAAAACATCATCATGTTTTTTTAGCCCCCAAGTCTGGCTTTCATATGACCATTTAAAAATAGAGGCAGATTTGCAAATGCCAGAATCTTTAGGCAATCCATATGGCCCCAAAATAAATCCAACTGGCTCTGCCATTATAGACTCTTTGGAAGTGCTACACTATGAGGTACATATGGAAAAATCAACATTTTAATGTAAGCAAATAGGCTAAGCCTTTGATCTGAAAATTGAGGTAGAAGAGATAAATTTGAATAATTTAAGTAGTAAGAAGACTATATAAGATTCGATATGCTTGAATGATGTTGTTGGAGAAGAATATTGACAAACCATAGACTACCAGAAGAACAAACAAGTCTGCGTTGGAAGTAATAGTCAGCAGGTTCTTTAAACACAAAAATGGTGAGACGTTGTTTCATACACGTTGTACATGTTATCAGGAGAGTCTACTCCCCAGAGAAGAACATCAGGCTTGATAAAATGGAAGGTCAGTGTATATATAATATATATATATATATATATATGCAAGACCCTTGGCCAGATGGTTTAAACACAATGGCTATAACAAGGGGATCAAACATAAAAATAATTGTGAGAATGGCACATCGCCAGGCAGGGTTTTGTAGTTTTACACAGGGTAGCTGTGAGTCAAAAATAATTTAACAGCACCTAACAACAATAGTCTATTAATGGCAGGAGTACGTATGGCCTTACTACTACAAAGTGTCTACTTCAGTAGTCTCCTGACTGCTTTTGAAATCACGTTCTATCTTCAGAATAGTTTGTCTATTATTTAAACACTGACCAACTTCTTTGATCCAACAAGCTGACAAAAGCTAGGAACAGTAAGGAAATATATGCTCATCATCTGGAAGCATCCTAAAGGACTTCTAATTTTGCCTGTGCCAGGGCCACACACTGTAGAAAGAGAACCATGAAGCCCTGGTAAGTCAGTATTATAGATGCAAAGTATGGGCATGAGGGGAACAGAGCTAGCTTGGTCTCTTTTCTAATGATGTACATAAAGGAAGAGTTACACTCCTCGTGTTTTTATTCTTGTTCTAGACAGTACTATTTAAGCAGTTAACCTTCTACTAGTTCATTATGCTAAAGATTTTCCCCTTTGAAAATTAGAGCCAATGAAAACAGAACAGAAATTCTTCCATGGAATACTGAGTAAATAATTTGTGGCCATATTTAGAACCAGAGGAGTCATTATTAAAAGCTATTTATAGGAAACAAACTCTGCAAAGGCCTCTTCTGGACTGCAGTGACTTTTGCTATGGCATTTAACATTCTGTTCTCCAAGTATGGACTTGCTTGAAAAGAATTATTTATATCCCATAATCTAATGAAGCAAATTCTGTCAGATAATTTATCAAATCCCTGAAAATATCTATTATTTTAAATCATAGAAGTGGAATTGCCAATCATATGGCAGTACTATTTTCCGTTTGTTTTGTTGTTTTTAAATCATGTTTTTAAATGTCCGTTGTCTGACATTTGAGGGCAAGGCCTTACCTGGCAATATCTGGGTGTGAATCGGTGAGAGTGCTAACAAATCGGAAGAACAGAGAGTCCTTCCACTTCACAAATTCCTCCTGTACAAAGAGAAACCAGTTTCTTTCAGAATGAAGACAGAGACACCATAAATGTATTCAGTCAGATAACCAACGGCAGTCTTTCTTTTGTTGAACTTCATACCATCAGATACTCAGTCTCCAGCACATTACTCAGCACTAACACCCCGACCATCTTGAAAACATGTACCATTTGATAGTCACAAAAAAGCGGAGGAGTATGTGGACAAAATAGCACAAACTCCAGTTACTAGAAAAATGACTCAATGCACATAGCTCGACATCTTCTGATCCTGGGGTAAGGGGGTGTTACACGGTTATCTGAGTCCCTTTCCCAATTACGTAAACCTAGAGAAAGAAAACGTTTTAGCTGTTCTTGCATATGGTTCCAAACAGTATCAATTATATCATGAACAATACATAAATAAGTTTATGTTTTGTTAGAGAAATTTATATATCATAAATTTAAAATTTTATCATTAGTAAGCTCATGGTAGAGGAAGCCTAAGGATCAAATATTTTTTACCTCACACAAGAAGGCAAATACAAATATTTTCAACATCGAAAACAGTTCATGTTTAATGGATGACCCCTAGCTTATCAATTACGTTTATCAAGTATGTCTCAGCACCCTCCCATGAGACAGGCTGGGTAAATATTATGACTCCCAATGTCAAGGACAGTGACAGAACTGGAACTGCTTGACTATGACCATGTCTTGGGATATAGGTGTTCTACTGCAAAAATTAAACATCACACTGCTTGACAGAACAACTAAACAAATACTCAAAATGAACATGATGAAATAATGACCTGTATATAAAGCTGAACTAAACATTAGAAGAGCAATATTTCTCGTCAGACACGAGAGCAACTATTTTTAGAGTGTACTTCCATGCTGTACACTTCTGAAATTACTCTCACATTCCTTAAATCAGGAGCAAGGTTTACCTGCAAGAGATTGGTCAGTAAGATGAGTGTTTGCTTTCGGATGAATGGATCGGAGTCCTTCAGACATACGGAAATATTGGGAATGTATCTGTCCACCATGACAGTGTACCGAATGCAGAGGTCACACATGACAATGATGACATTGTTGCGGACAGCCACGTCGCTGCAGACCTCGAGCTCGCGCACCAGAGTCGGGATGCTTCTCTTTGCCAGGTCCTCGTGCTGCAGGCACAGCTTGCCTGCCGTAAAGAAAGCGCACTATCTCATCAATTCGACTCCCTCCCAGGCCCACGCCTCCACTTTCTCCACACACACCGTGCAGAGGTCAAGTCTTGTGTAAAGAATTGAAACAACCCAGAGGTCAAAGAAAGACAGACTGCCCACTCTGCGTTTCCTCCACTGTCAATCTTCCCGGGAGTATAAAGCCTTAGTTTTCTTGGATCAAAGTCTTGATCATTTTGAAAGGGGACTTTGCAGCTAAGAGCTCAACGTGTAACCCCACTACACACCAAGCTCCTGAATTAGATAGCAGGAAGTTCACAATACCTGAACAGAAAATAAACTCCCCTGGGAACTTGAGGAGATATATTCTAATGGCTGTTCCTCCATGCTAATAAAATTACTCCCCTTTTAACATCAATATTTCAATTTTGCAGTTATCCCTTCACCTGAAAGGTGACAAGCACAAAAGCAGATGGTGCTCTTAATTTTGACTCCACAAGTACTCTACAGAAACTTAATACCTTTTAAGGAATTTGAACTTTGCGCTTGGTAAGCAGGAAAGACTGCTTATTTTATTTCTTGTACATAATTAGGAGAAGGAGGCTACTGAGTTCTACTTATATGTTTGTTTTGTGGTCTGGGACTGTATTGATCCTTATTTGTAATTCTTAGATAATTTGAGATATTTGAAAAATAGCCATAACTATAAAAAAGAAGTTAGAGCTTTCAAGATTAACAATATGAGTTTATGGATAAATATTCTTTTTTGGGGGGGCATCACTGCCCTCTGGTGGCTGTGGGAGCTACCTAGTGCTGCTCCTGAGAGCCGACGTTGGATTTGAACCACCAAGCCCGTAGGCCGCAGTCCCTCACTGAACAACTTATGCCACTGGGGCTCAGCCTGAGAAATATTCTTAATTCACCTATCTACCAGTTCTGGCAAGTATCAAATAAGCCATCTTCTTTTATGAACTAAATTTCTAATTTAATTGCCCATTATAAGAACTCAGTAGAGTGCCTCCCACACAGATTTCAATGCTTATGCTTCTTGGTGCTACATGGGCAGTTCTCAACCTGTGGGCCGCGAACGCTTTGGCCCAACTCATAACACTAGCAAAATGACAGTTACAAAGTAGCAGCGAAAATAATTTTATGGCTGGGGATCACCACAACACGAGGAACTGTATGAAAGGGTCGCAGCATCAGAAAGGGCGGGAACCACTGTGCTGCATGATGAGAAGACAGAAAATGGCCCAGCAGTTATCGTCGCAATAGGTTAACACAATGCTACTGAAGACAGAGAGCGCCTCCCTCTCGTGTGCTCCGTGTTTGCTCGTCACGGTGGACAGCGCCCCCTGGCAGCTGCAGAGCTGGGCGCTCACTGCACAATCACATCTGACACTCAGAGGAGCTGGGGGCAAAGCAGCTCTGACCCTGTTCAACACATGGAAGGGCTCGCGGAAACCTCCCTCTTACCTAAGGTAATGATGGCGTGTGCTCGGATCGTGGAAGGCATGGCAGAGCCTTGGAACTGGGAAAGTGGTTGCGAGGCGGGACCTTGGCTACTACTTTGAGATGACGTCACTACAGAGAAAGAGGAAAGAAATGTGCATTCACAGCACTTCAAGTGTCAAGACAGACAACGGACAGCAGAATGCCAAGCGACTTACGGTGAGGTGCATCAGCAGAAGCGGCAAGAACGGACTGAATCAGGAGGAAGACTCGCTTCTCCACTTGGGCTGGACACAATTGAGCTATATCTCCTAAAGTGAAAATGCATTTCACCTACAAAAAGAATTGATTTTGTTGTAAGAATAAGGCAAAACAATTAGCTTAATTACGAAAATGTTAGAATAAGTTTTTTGTTCCACCAATTGTAAAAGCGTTACTATTTCTATTTCATAAGTATATGGTATAGATTTAAACAGTACTCACATATATCTGAAATTAGGGTAATCACATAGGCTTAGCATCGAAATCTAGGCATTTCTGTGAATAGAACACACTCACTCATGGCCATCAAGTCACTCCACTTCATAGCAACCTTATTAGAAAGGAGAGCACTGCCCCTCGGCATTCTGGCCTGTAGCTGTTGAGGTGCGGGGAAAGTGTGGCTGGGGGATCTCAAATGCTGATCAATTCCTAACCACAAGCGCTCCTGGCTTTGTGAGTAATATATAGTGCTATTAATAATGATGCGGTGGAAACAAATTAGGATTATCTTGGGCAACTGGAATATATAAGGGAGCTTCAGAATGTGGGATAACAATGTCTGTGCAAAAATTTCATTCTCTCTTAGTTCCAGTTCCATTTTTCCAGAAAGTTTTTAAGACCTTCTTATATAGTCATCTACTTATAATATCACTGTCCAATTACTATTTTTGTACATAATTGTGTTTTTTCTAAGTATTTATATTTTGCAGTTTCAATTTGTGATTTTCAATATTAGGGATCCTTTCTTGTCAGTAAATATAATAAATGTTCAACTGTATAACTAAGTATGCCATTTAAAAACAATTAACATTACAACCTATTTCACTATTCCACCATGAAGGAACATGCATATTTATTTCTAATCATCTGTAGTTGTTTTAAATCCATATATTTCTATGTCTGAACACTGTTCTATTTTCTTAGAACTGAATGTCAGGTGTGTTAGTCTGGGTAGACTAGAGAAACAAATTCATATGTGTATAAGAAAGAGCTTTATATATAAGAGCAACTGTACATTAAGAAAACATCCCAGCCCAGTCCACGAGTCCTCTATTCGTTCCTATGTCTGATACCAATCTATAAAGTCCTCTTCAGACTCACAAAACACATGCAATGACACCAAATGCAGGAAGATCACAGGCCAGTGGGTGGATAGTCTTGCGGAGCCAGTGATGGTGGAAGCATCTCAGCACTGGTGTGGGTCTCCACGTGGCTTCTCCAGCTCCAATGGCTGCATCAGGATAGGTCCATGTGGCTTCTCCTCAGGGATGTCTCATGGGGAGTGAGCCTCATCAGTTGAGAATTTCCCAGGGAGTGAGCCCAGAAAGGAGGAACTACAGGAGTTCCTAGAATCCTCAGGAGAGGGCCTAGCTCCCAGAGGGGCTCCATTGGCTATATCCTGATTGACAGGCCAGACTCCACCCCTACACTCTCAATTCTCAAATTGACACTAGATTATGTAACTACGATACTAGGTAAAAGAGTATATAAATTAATTTTGTATTTGAATATGCATTTCCAAATTATTTACTAGATTAGCTTACCATTTATACTACCAAAAAGGATCTGCTTTCTCTTGTTGCCACAATTGTGGGTTTAGTAATGATACTTTGCTGAAAGTTAAAGAATATTGTTTGGGGTTTTCTTAGTCCTAATAATGGAGGGCTGATGCTAATGAAATGGCAAATGAGGATTATCTTAGGGTTAGGAAGTCAACAATAAGTCAATTGAGAACAAATGAAATGACTCTCTTTAAATTTTAACTAATCATTTTATTGGGAGCTTTTACTATCCTTCAAGCTTTATTTATTTATTTTTGGCATCACTGCCCTCTGGTGAGAGTGGGAGGCCCAGCCTTGCTCCTGGAGAGCTGCTGCTGGATTTGAACCACCAAGCCAGTGGGCCACAGTCCTGCACTCAACCACTATGCCACCGGGGCTCAGCCCCTCAAGCTTTATTTTTAAGGGGATTAAAGAAATATTTCTATTTAAAGAAACCACAAAGTAAACAAAATTATAAGGGAAAACTTTTCCTTGTATATTCTGACATGCAGCCTGAGGACATTTAATGACTGGAAACAAACCTTAGAGGGAACACCTCATGGGTCGAAAGTAGTTTTATTAGCTTGGGTTAGGGGCTCTTTTCAGACCCATTTTTCGAGCAAGCCTTTGCTAGAAACCATGGGCTAAGTCTTTTACACACTCTTATCCAAAATGTCCTAATTCAGATCTTTTCATTATTATTGAAATCATGCATTAACAACTATGTTAAAAGTCCCTTTAACATAGTTAAACATGGTTTCAATCACTGAGAACTTCAACTGCTAGCTGGCAAACCAAGTATACAGAGGACATGTTCCATAATTTTAAAATAGATGAAAATGGAGAGTATGGCTATATGATGGACTTTTATATTGACGGGCATCAACAGGCAAGTCAGATGTGGGATGCAGAAATATTGCACTACATTTTGTCAACAGTCAGCCACTCAAGGTAGCAAACTGGTCTGCATGATTAGTACTCTGGAACCACATGCACTGGGATAAGATTTAAAACAAGGACACAAAGTCATACTGTCAGATGGCCTCAGGGCCAAGTGTGTTTTGATTCTAAAATGCCTCACTTTATGTTAGCTGTTACTTAGAACTGCTCAACACTATATCCTACATCTATAGAACAATGCTCAGACAGCTCAGAACTGACTTCATAATTAAAGCAAATCAACTAAGACAATAAAGAGTATATATGCCTTATTATTTTTAAGCTTGACTCCATCAAGTTATAAGACATACTAGGTTTTCCCTGTTGAAATTAGGCTTCTGATAGGCTCTAACTAGATGAAAAGTCTATTACCCAGGGTTTGTATCCATACAACAAGTACCAAGAATGTCTAGTGGCGCAGAGGTGACTTGTTGGGCTGCAGTCACAAGGTTAGCAGTTCAAACCATCAGTCAGCTTCCCGGGAGGAGGCCTGGCATTCCACTCCTGTCACGAGGTGCATCGCAGCCGCTCGGACAGGTCTTCACGCTGCTAAGGGTTGCTATGGGTTAGAATCGACTGGATGGCAGTGAGTGGGGTTTGGTTGTGAAAGAAAATAACAGGTTATCAGTAAAACAATTCTTGTAAAGAAAAGAGAAAAAGAGAGAGTAAGCTCCAATTTAGGAGGATCTTTGACTTCATAGTACATGACATGCCCCTTAGATAAAACAACCTTGTGAAAACTCCAACTGCGAGAAAAAGAAGAGAGTGGGGTGAGGAAAAAGTGGTTGCTTACCAACAAGTTTTCATCCAGGTTTCCTGCTCCATCTTCCCTCATGACTATGTTGGAGAGGCAGTTCTTACAGGTGGAGAGGATATCCACACACACCCGCGACAGCGATTCCTGTGGCGAGGTATAGATTAGTTCTGAAAGAATGCACCCATCGAGCCGACCAAGGGTCGGCAAACTGCAGCTCTCGAGCCCTACCCGCCTCGTTCAATATGTACATGCGGCTCTGAAGTCAGATGGAAAGGATTTAAGGGACGCCATTCAGACAAAAGGTGCCGTCATTTGTTTGTCAAAATAGATTTATGGCTCTCAAATCATTGAACTGTCACAAGGGGCAGGGCTGGCTCTTCTGTCTCTAAAGTTTGGCAACCCTGTACTGGACTATACCCCAAACTCAAATTTCCCAGAAGGAGCCTAACTAACTTCACATGAATCAAAGCGAAACCATGGGAAACACTTGTCATCCAACCGGTATAGGCTTCCTCTTTCCCCAAACCTGCCAGGAGCCCAAGGAACACACTTTTCGCCAGCAATCCAGCATTGGAACTGTTGGTATCGGATTCTCAAGATGTGTGCGTGTGTTAAGTATCTCCTTTTGCATTTGCCCTACAAGGTCAAAGGGAATCTAAGTCAGCAGCGTCGCGATAGCAACAGGTTGAAACCTCTCTCTAATTCAAAGGAAGTCCAACAATTAATGGCCTTCCCAAACCACAACAAAACTATGCAGTTATTCTGGCAAATGCAAGTGGTGAATTAACTCCTTTCAATAATTTGTTTATTTATTGGGGGGCATCACTGCCCTCTGGTGGTCGTGGGAGCTACCCAGGCTGCTCCTGAGGGCCGCCGCTGGATTTGAACGGCCAAGCCTGTGGGTCGCAGTACCGCACTCAACCACTTACGCCACCGGGGCTCAGCCCCAATAATTTATTTTTTAAAGAACAACAAAATGATTATTCACAGGTTTACTCATTAAGAAAATTTTTCTATGTTCTAATTAGACTGGCTCAGGGGTCATTAAAATAATCTCAGTCCACAATATCTAATTGCACTTGTATGTTTCAGAAGGGAGTTTCAAGAGATCCTAAAACTCTTTGGCCTAGAAGAGTGTCCCCAAATTCTTCGAATGAACTAAGTGTCCCCAGCCCAGTGCATCTATACATCCTTTTGTTGTAACAAATTTTTTTTTGGGGGGGGGGGCCATCACTGTTCTCCGGTGGTGGGAGTAGGAGGCCCAGCCCCACTGCTGGAATTGAACCTCCGTCCCAGTGGGCCGCAGTCCTGCACACAACCAATACGCCACCGGGGCTCAGCCCCTTGTTGTAACAATTTTAATGTTGAGTTCATCAGTTTACCTGTGAACTGTTCTCCTCTATTACACAGTAGATAATGAAAAATGGGCCCGTCTTCATCACTGTTCTATAGCTTAAAGGTACCACACCACAAAAAGGCACTTAGTCAATGTTTTTGCCATACTGTTAGCAAATCATCAGGATCAAAGTGATTTTTAAGTCTGTCTTGACCTAACATATTTCAGAATCCTGCCTTTAAATTTTTTCTTCCATTCCTTTCCTTTTCTTTTTAGGGAATATACACAGAAAAATGCTGCTCCCATTCCAGTTTCTACAAGTAGTTATCCGTGACATTGACTACATCCCCATCACAATGGGTCATAGTTCTTGTTACTTCTGCCCTAGTTGTATGCCTTCCATTTAGTTAATCTCCCCAACTGCTACAACCTTCTCATCTGTGTTTTAAAACAGCTGTTGACCCATTGGTCTTACATAAATAAAAAGTAATAAATGCAATTCTCAAAGGTGATCATCTTTAATCTTCGGGCTAAACTCTTACATGGCTAAAAGGCAATTAAAAAATCATTTTATTGGGGGCTCATACAACTCTTATCACAAGCCATCCTTATATCCATTGTATGTCAAGCACATTTGTTGTCCTCATCACTCAAAACGTTGGCTTTCCACTTGAGTCCTTGGTATCAGCTCATTTTTTCTCCTTCTTCCCTACTCCCCCCTCTCTGATGCACCCTTGATAAAGTATTATTATTATTTTGTCATATCTTACACTGTCCGACATCTCCCTTCACCCACTTTTTTGTTGTCCAATGCCCAGAGAGAAGGTTATATGTAGATCCTTGTAGTCAGTTCCTCCTTTTTACCTCACCTTCCCTCTACCCTCCCAGTATCGCCGCTCTCACCACTGGTCCTGAAGGGATCAGCTCTCCTGAATTCCCCATGTTTCCAGTTCCTATCTGTACCAGTGTACATCCTCTGGTCTAGCCAGATTTGTAAGGTAGAACTGGGGGATGGAAGCATTTAAGAAATAGAGGAAAGTTGTACGTTTCATCATTGCTACCTACATTGCACCCTGATTGACTCTTCTCCTCCCCTCCAGTTGTAAATGGCAACTTTTAAAGAATAGTTTTAATTCATGATTTGTAAAGCAATTCAGGGACATAGTATCGGGGATTTTTCTTGCCACAAAATGCCCAATAAGTTTGGATTCTCTAAGAAACAAAAATTCTTTTCCATTTACACCTTGTGATCGGGATTCAAATAATGTATCTCAGATCACAATGTTCAGCAGTGGAAGCTGGGCACCCACCCAGTTCTGTTCTCAAAGGGGAGGAAGCATGGGTTCATACAGAGAACGGATCTTGTAGTCCAGTTCCTTATTCTTGAATTTGCCTTGATGCCCTTTGTTTGTTTTTTATTTTATTTTATTTTTGTCTTGATGACTTTAAATGACATATTGCACTCAAAACTTTAACCGGCTGCAAGTCTGGTTCATAACATTGGTCAAAAGAGCCTCTAAGATTCATACACTCCATTCTGATGGGAAGATAAAAGCTAACTTATTTGAGAGAGACACCAATTTTGAAATTTGGCCCAGTATGATGGTGAATAACCTTTGGAGCCAACCTTGACCCGCCCCCCCCCCCGCCCCACCCAAATCATGCTAACTTCATGCAGGTTTTCTATCAGCATCTCCATGACTAAGGTCAGGTTTGGAGGAAAGCCTCCATTATTAAGCAGACCTCATTTTGGTCTTTGTGGGCCAAAATATGTCCCTAGTAATGCTTGTATCCACGGGTTCACATATAGCCTCTTGTTATACTAAATGAATCTGAAATAAAGTTAGCTCTTCTTTCATTTGAAAATCTTTCACTTATCTGAATTCAGCTACACATTTACTCAGAATCCTCCTCTGCTCCTTGCTAAACACCCAGGGTCTTAAGCTTTTCCTCACACAACTTGCTTTGTAAACTCCTCATCTAGTGGCTCTTCTTGGGATCTATTCAATTTTATCAAGATTTCTCTGAAAAATTAAGAATGAAATTGAATTAAAAAGCAAGACAATTTAGATTTAACAAGTACCAAGCGCATGGCCAACACCACTTCCAGACACTACTTCTATTAATATACAGTTTTCAGTGGTAACCACAAAATACTATTAACTAACTAAGGCCCTGAGAGGAGAGACACTGCCTAGTGTGCCTGGCTACCATTACTGCCTTAACTGAAAGGGATCTCATTAGAAAGCCCTGGATAGAGGGAAAGAAAAATGTGGACAAAACTCAAAAGCATAAAAAATGCCAGGCTTACTGGCCTGATACAAGGGTGGGAGACCCCATAAGACTATGGTTCTCAGTCACTTTTCAGACTTGGAAATTAACTCATCTCCCAGCTCCATTTTCAGCCAAACAACAAATCAGCCTACAAGGAAGAACAGAAACACAAGGGAGGCACACACCCATAATAAGCAACCACTTGAGATCAAAAGAACAGAGTTTATGCAAGGATACTATATAGACAGGTTAGGAAATGAGGAATAAAAGCCGAAAATACAGAAGTGGGATAAGTGATGTCATGTTATGGGTATTGTACTCAGTGACAAGATGTAGATTTGTACAAATGAAATGGAAAACTGATTTGCAGCGTAGCTCCTCCCCTAATTCACCAGAAGTTTTAAAGAAGCATTGTTAACTCGTACTGGGGAGGTACATAAGTCCAAACTCACTGCCATTAAGTTGATGCTGACTCACGGTGAACCTGTGAACAAGAGTACAGATAGCAAAATGTCCACTGACATCTTCATAAGCACTCCTTTAGGAAATATGTTTTCCTGAGGAACACTAATACAGAATGCTTATTTATAAAGAAATCTGTGTTTAGGGAGAATGCTTATTTATAAAGAAATCTGTGCTTAGGGGGAAAATAGATCATAAATGGATTCACAATATCCTAAATTAAAACTCAAAATCAAACTCCTTATCATCAAGCCAATGCCCCACTTATAACAGGGCATATATAAGGATACCCCTGTGAGTATCAAATACTGTAACTTTCATCTGAGAGTAAAAAGCCACATCTTTCTCCCGCAGACCTGCTGGGGGTTTCGAACTGCTAACCGTATGCATCACAGACCACTGCTAGTAAACACTATGCTGCCTGAGCTCCGTCAATATCCTAAGATGCCAGAAATTCTAAAGGCCTTAATCAACATCTAACAAGTGAGGTGATGTTGGCAGAGCTAAAATATTGACCTATTTTCTTACACAGTGATAAGTTCTATTTCTCTTCCAGTTCTCAACTTCTAAATTTGGAGACAACTCCTGGTCTTCTTCTGGGGTGCCAACAATGACCTCACTTTCTGTTCTAGTGACTAACGGCCATTAGCAATTAGCCAGTGACTTCTCATGGCGTAGATGGTCACATTAGAGATAATTCTTTCTCCTCAGTATTGGTGAAACAAATAAGAAACCTAAATTTCAGTCACATATCTGACGGGGACTCCAGGCTGGGTGCCAGTGAACCATCATACCTCCACCATCCCTACCCAGACATATACCATTCTTTCCTCTTCTTACTAAACTCGCTACAGTTCTAACTTGTTTTTAATGTATTCTGCTACAGAAATACTCATCCTACTTACAAAATATTCTTCATTTTCACATGATGACTTGACCTCCGATAAAAGAAAAGGAAAATCAAATAATGTATCCCTTTCACCAATGTAAGTGCCAAATCTGTCATGACAAATAGGAAATGTAACATACTAAATAAGGGCATCTTTAAGGAATTTATAATAGAAAAGGAGACATAGGGAAATATCGAGGAAGCTGAGATGAAGCTATTTACTATTGCTCTTGTTAGATAGATGTCAAGATGTCAGTTCTGACTTATCGCAGTCCATGTGTAACAGCAGGGAACACTGTCCATCCTGCGTCATCCTCACAACTGCCATAAGCGAGCTTTTTTATGCAGCCGCGGTGTCAATTTTGGTGAGCATTTTCCTCTTCTTCACGGATCCGCTGCTCTTTCAAGCGGCATGTCCTTCTTGATAACGCACTTCAAAGGAAGTGAGGCAGACTCACCATCTTCATTTCTCAGAATAGCCTCCCATATTTGCTCATGCTTCTGGAATTCCACAGTTTACTTAATTTTGCCCACATCATAATTCAAAAGCATCAGTTCTTCTTTGTCTTTTCTTATCCACTGTCCAGATTTTACATGCATGAGGTAACTGAAAATACCATGGCTTAATCACAAAGGGTCAAATACTAAATGAGACCACTGGTAAAAAAAAAAAAAACCAAAAAACTTTCATACCAAAGAGAATAGACTATAGAGCAGTGGTTCTCAACCTTTCTAATGCCGCAACCCTTTAATACACTTCCTCGTGTTGTGGTGACCCCCGCCCTCAACCATAAAATTATTTTTGTTGTTACTTCACCACAGCAATTTCGGTTCTGTTAGGAACCAGGTGACCCCTGTGAAAGGGTCGTTCGACCTCCAAAGGGGCTGCGACCCCCCAGGTTGAGAATGGCTGCTGTAGATTGCCAGCGGGAGAGGGCAAAGGAGGGGAGATCCAGTTATGAGCCAGACTACTGATGGGTGCTAATCTGGGTGAATTGGAAGATAGCGGCCCCCAAGAGAGACAAGAGAAATGAAGGAGGAGGTGAAGGGTAAACTATTGGGAATTTGATTAGTGGCTTAAACTGCAAAAATACAAATTCATGATCTGAAGTGTAAGCCCTTTCACCTAATTTCCATTTTTTAGTGTTAAAAATATGTAAATATTGTTTTGTTTTGCAAGCCCTATGAGATGTCTGTACTTGGTCCTCTAAGGTTGGTGAGACTCAGAATTGAAAAAACAAAACACCAAGGGTACTGATGACACCTCAGTAAAAAGAAACATAATCCTCATAAGTAGACCAAAAACAACCTGGTGATAGTGGGAAAGAGTGTATTAAAATTGCACAAGGATTTCATTTTAATTGGACCCATAACCAACATCCATTAAAACAGGAGTTCAAGAAATCGAAGGCAGCACCACAACAGTGTGTGAATCTGCTGCAAGAGGCCTCTCTGAAGTGTGAAAAAGGAAATGAGTCCCTTTAAGGACCAAGTAAGTTGCACCTGACCTGAGCTATGGCATTTTTTCATAGCCTCACATGTATGTGAAAGCTGGATTATGAATAAGGAAGATCAGAGAATTATTGATGGCTTTGAGTTACAGTGTTGGAAGAATATATTGAACACACCCCGGACTTCGTGGAGTCACTAAGAGTACAGGGAGGCACAATGCACTGGTGACACCATCAGAGGAGATGACATCCAAAGGATGGTCTATAAAATGTGGGGCCAGTTTCATGGTTTCAGCAGAAGTCTATTATTTTATGAAAATATACCTACTTAGTCATAATAACAAAATACTTTTTGTAAGCCTAGTTTAAATATATCAATATACATACAAGATGAAAACTATATGCTTAATTTGCTTATTGAATTTCTTTTTAAATCCTTTAATTGGGGGCTCATACAACTCTTCTCACAATCCAAACATAAGACCATTGTGTGTCAAGCGCCTTTGTACATCCGTTGCCCTCATCATTCTCATAACAATTGCTTTCTATTTAATCCCTTGGCATTAGCTCCTCATTCTTTTCCCCTCCCTCCGCCCCCCCCCCATAAACCCTTGATCTTATTGAACTTTTTAATGAGCTCTAATTGGTACTATTATTAATAATCAATTATAACCACTCTCTATATCACAAATTTTTGTCTGCACACAGCATAAACATGTGAATTGGTTTCCTTGCTTGTAATGTTTTTTAGTTACTAATTTTGTGAAATCTTCTGATGCTTTAAATATAATATTGTGATTTTAAGTACAATGTTCACAAATTCATATTTGTGAACTATCATTTTTTTGGAAAAGGAAAAGGAGAATAAATTTTAACCTGTAAAAAGATCTTCTGAATTTCTCAGTATTCTTATAATCTAGGAAATACTACTTTTAAGAAATTTACAGCAATAATTGTCACATATTACTCTATGATTAAAATTCTTAATAATCATTAAGGAAGGTAAGAGAGGGAGGGAAGTAGGGAGGAATTAAAATAAGGAAGGACGGAAGATGATATCATGCCTTGGGTCAGGTACACCTTAGTTCTCAAGAGATAATATTTTCTAAGTTTAAAATACATTATAGCAATTACTTAAATGACTTTTGACTTCTAGAATCAGTATTAATAACCCGGAGTCCTAAGATGTGTCATCAAGATTAGTAATGTCTCGGAGGAGTTCTGGTGGCATGGTGGGTTAGACACTGAGCTGTTACCCACAAGGTCCAGGATCCACCAGCCCCTCTCTATGCTCCCTTAAAGAGCTCCATCTTGGGAACCCGCAGGGGCAGTTAGACTCTGGCTTGCAGGGCTGCTATGAGTCGCACTAGCCTATGGCAATGAGAGAGATGTACAGCTCACAATAAAAACAGATTTTGTGATAAAAACATTTATCAAGATAATGATAAGGATACATTTTAGGGAGATGTTATGGTGTGTTCTTCCAGAAATATACTGAAGGGCCAATCCCTACTACCTAGGTCTGTGACTTTGTTTGGAAGCAGGGTCTTAGTTAAGATGACATCATACTAGAGTGAATGGGCACTAATAAAAACAAAGTTGGTTTATTAAAAAAAGAAAAGCATGAGACAGAAAGTAAGATGGCCACATGAAGACACAGGTCGAGAAAGGCATGATATTGCCACAAAGCAAGGAATAGCTGGGGCTATCAGCAGTTGGACGAAACCAGAAAGGACTTCGCCTACCCCTGACTCCTGAGAACCTTTCAAGACAGCCCAAGTCAGACATGCTGAGCCAGACCTCTGGCCTCCAGAACTGCCATGTCTACCTCAGACGTTCGAAGCTACCCATGCTTTGCCCCAGCATCCCTTGAAAGTTAACAGGCAGTGACTACCAACACGATGTAAGATCATGACTTCTATTTCCAGTCCCAGATCTCTGTAAAAACAGATGTAGATTACCACCTACCTCTGAGAGTGTGACCAAGAAGATACCAGCGATCGATCTTCCAGTACTGTCGCATTGACTGTATATGATCGGCATTTTCTAGGATTATGGCTTATCGCCTCATCAAAAGATAGGACATTTTCTGCTCCAAAGGGATCCCTCTGACTAGCAGGGAAAGGTGTCTATGCAATCTTGACATAAGGGTACGTGTGATGGAGGAGGATATACTCACCCAGTTTAAGTACCCTTGCTACAACTTATCAAAAGACAACTTTTTTTTTTTTTTCCTGTGGCATCACTGCTCTGGTGGGAGTAGGAAGCCCAGCCTTGCTCCTGGAGAGCTGCTGCTGGAGTAGAACTGTCAACTCTGTGGGCTGCAGTCCCACACACAACCACTAGGCCACCAGGGCTCAGCCCAAAAGACAACTTTTAAAAAGATCTTTTATTGGGGGCTCTTACAACTTTTAGACATCTTATCAGATATCATTTGTAACAAGCATATTTGTACATATGTTGCCATGATTATCTTCTAAACATTCACATTCTTTTTGAGCCCTTGGTATCAGCTCCTCTTTTTAACCTCCCTCTCACCCTCATAACCCCTTGATAAAATATAAATTATTTTCATATTTTACTAAGGAAAAGACAACCTTTATCAAAAGATCACCTTATCAATTTATCAAAGATAATCTTTCAGCACTTTTTCCAGGATATATGTACCCAATACATGCTTTATGTCCATCAGCAGATTGCCTTACTGGAAGACATTTGTACCTATAACTAAAGTGGTAACTGATAAAGGAATCAGGTATCTAGCAGCCAAAATCTTCATGAAGAAATCTTCCCAAAGAACATTGCTTATCCCACAAATTTTTCTCATAGTCACGGCTGCTGGGGGCTGTATATCCATACACGCTACTTACCAGGTGATTGCCACTTCAAAGAAACCAAGCACTGTGTCTAAGTACAGATCAAGTTATAAGCATGTCAGTCTTACCTGCTCCTCTCTAGGTGTCTGTGCAGATGCTCTACAGAGTCCTTGCAAAGTATCCACAGCTGAACTGATGACCTCTAACGACCACTGGAATCCACTCAACTTACACTTGATAACATCTGTAAAGAAAGCCAAAACCTCACAAGATTGAATGAAAAACAAAAGGTCACCCCCTCCCCTAACTCCGAGAGAGAGAGAGAGAGAGAGAGAGAGAGAGAGAGAGAGAGAGAGAGAGAGAGAGAGAGACACGGAAACTTCAAAAGATATGTTGGAAAATGCAATTTAAAATATAATGGAATTTTCTCATAAACATTTTGAAGTCCCCACATATAAAGTGACCAGATTTTAACATTGGTAAAGCGGGACACCATTGACAGGGACGGGGTAGAGAGAGTAGAAGGGACCTATTTCCTTCCCGTTCTCCCGCCGTTCCCTAGCCTGTCATGTATTCTTTCCAAAAATTGGGACTTTTTAAAAATGCCACAGGACATTCGAAAAATTCTTTAAAAGCGGGATACCTGGTCACTTTAATATAGGAGCCACTGATGGCACAGTTAGCAGCCCAACGCTAAATCCAACACGTCATATGGGGCAATGGACGGACTCACACGGACGGACACACACACACACACACACACACACACTCCTCTCTTTCTCTCGAGAGGCAGCACCTTCATCAGAAGAGTCTACAATAGGTACTTACCAGTCACTTTGTCCCGGGTGCTCTTAGGAAGATGCTTTGCAATATGCCCGATAACACACAGAATATGTCCCAGCGTATTTGAATTGGGATTCTTTTGACTAGAAACAGGGAAAAGAAATGTCAATACAGAACCAAAGGAAGCACTACCATCAACCATTTCCCTTTTCCTCTGGAAAATGATGAATACTAGGGGAAGTAGGGTAATAGTAAGTCAAGTTGTAGGGGCAGCAAAACGACATGTTTAGAAAAAAAGTAATCAGAGAGCTCAAAATTGATTTGTAGTGGCCATTCTGTTTCTTATGCCAGAATTGATGAAAAGCTAACTTGCATAAGATGTTACATCTGCGTTGTAGCATGCGCATTAGAGGTTAAATTCTAAGCATGCAAACCTGCTGATCTTCTCCCAGCACTCGATGATTTTGGTGTAGTCCAACTTGGGTGACGAGCAAGCAATCTTGGAGAGCAGCATCCAGGCTGGTGCAGAATGTTCTGTGCCAGTGTGGGATATCAAATTGTTTATAAAAGTAGGCGAGAATTTATCTTTCTTGGACCAGATATGAAAAGCTTTATTTAAATAACGACTAGAAAAAAAGATGGAAATGCAGAAAGGTTATTCATCTTTAAGCAAAGAATAACATTATCATAATTCCCTCCAAAATTTCCAAACAATCATATGGAATAGGTGACCAATTAAAACATTAATATAGAGGCTACAGAATTAGAGTGGTGAAACAAATACTAGGGTGTCAAACAACAGAAACCATGGGAGGGTGGGGCAGGAAGGCAGCAATCAGTGTAAGAGATGAAAATAATAACTTATACTATCAAGGGGTAATGGGGGTAGGAGGTTGAATGAGAAGGAAAGAAGAGGAGCTGATACCACGGGCTCAAATAGGAAGTAAATGTTTAGAAAATAATGATGGCAACATATGTACAAATATGCTTGATACAATTGATGTATATATTGTTATAAGCCCTTTAAGAGTCCCCAATAAAATCTTTTAATTAAAAAAAAAAAAAAACAAAACCTAATCTTCTTTTCAATGGCATTATTATAGAGAAACAGCACCTGACATTTATACATGGTCTTATTACAAAAGAAAACAAAAATACAGGGGCCATTAAGTCAATTCTGATTCATGTTAGATTACAAATGTGTTCCAGAGGACTTTCAATGGCTGCTTTTTCAAAAGTTGATCTCCAGGTCTTGCTTCTGAGGTGCCTCTGGGTATACTCCAGTTTTCAAGTTTTCAATGAGCAGCCAAGCACAACTGTCTGCTCCACCCAGAGAGTCCCTGATAGTAAACTCAGCACAATCTGCTATGCTTAACAGCATACAGAAATATGCTAATGTTATGAAAAGACAAAAAATGGTTGTGATATTTTAAACGGTGATGTTTTACTGTTGTTTTTAAACCATCTCTTGTTTTACTTCTTTGCACAGCAGTGTGAGGTTTTATTTCTCACCATATTACAACAACTCCATCCTTGATTAATTGTCCTTAGACTGCTAGGTACACACAATAACAACTGTCATTAAGCAATAAAAAAAAGAGAAGTTGCTTCAGGGACCCCCTGCTGAAGCAATCCTCGGACAGTGAGCAGCACGCAGCCTCTGCCGCTGGGCCTGCCCACCGTCGCTACCTCTTCCAGAGATGATCCAAGCTGTGGGGAGCCCCCGTGGAGAGCCGGGGCTCCCTGGGTCCAAAGACGACAAACCAACTGTGATCAGCGGACTCAGCTCCCGCTTGCAGCAGCTGAACAAGGACACACATTCCCTGGGCGAGGAACTGGTCGGTGGCCTGGGCGGCCTGCTGGACCCTGCCAAGAAGTCGCCCATCACGGCAGCTTGGCGAACAGGGCAGTGCAGGGAGGGGGTCCATCCGCTGTCCCTCACAGCCCATTCTGGCTCCCCTGTCCACCCCACTGGCCACCCCCCACATCTCCCCATCCACTATCCAGTCTGGCTGTGGGGGGTGGGGACAGAAAGCCGGTCTCTGAGCCCTCTCTACTGGGTAAATGACTACACTACCCACCCTGTGCAGTCCACCTGACCAAGGCTGCCCTCTCTCAGGGTTCTCCTGGCTGCCTGGTCTCTCGGGGATGGGGGTGGGGGTGGGGGCTGTCAGGGGTCTGTGGCTGCTGCATGGTGGAGCCTGCGCCAAGGGAACCAGAGGGTTGCCCTGTCCCTACCTCATTGTGGCCCCACTCTGGGGTATCGGGGACAAGACCACCACGTGCTAGGGTTTCTGCGTGGGGCTTGGTCTTCCCAGGGAGCCTGCATGAACAGCCTTGGGAGCCGCCTGCCTCACTGCCTGGGCCTTGTGAGTCTCCCCGCTCAGCTGTAGGGGGCATGTGGAGAATGGCACTCTCCCTGCCCTGCCTCTCCTGGTGGGCAGCGCTTGGGGACCGGTCAGCTGGATGAGGGGTGGGGTGGGGGATGCCGACCACTCGATCACCTTGCCATGTGCTGCTTCCTAGATGCCTCACCTTCCTGCCTGGACTTGGGAGGACGTGGGGGCTTTGGGAGCTCCCTGCCTCCCTTAGGTGATCCCACCCCTCTCTCAGATCTTGCTGCTGCATAGTTTGCTCTGTGGCCAAGTTATAAGCCTCATCCCATGCCAAGCTACACATTGGCAGCTCCTTCCAGTGCTGTTGAGTGGATGGCACCGTGGGATGGACACGGCATGTGGCTATGTGCTCAGGGCAGTGGGCGACCCACTGGTGCTAGCCCCAGCTCGGCCTCCCCTTCCCCCACAGCCATCCTGTTGCTGTCTCCTGGCCCAGAGGAAGCACAAAGCCACGGACGGCATGGTTCCGTGTGCAGCATGTGGCAGGCCCTCAGTAAACGCTGCTTATGCAGACGGAAGAAGGAAAAAAAAATAGAAGTTGCAAGTCATTGTGAACTAGGCTATTGCAAAATACCATATATAACTGGTATATCTACTTATATATCGTATGTAAGTCGAATTTTTCAGCACATTTTAAATGCAGTTTTTGTGGTCAATTAAGTGCTCAGCTGATATTTGGGTCAGCTTATACTCGACTATATACAGAAATAAATACATTCACATACCACAATAAATTATTAATATAAAATAATTTTATTAATAAATTAGCAATTGACTAGAAATCTATTCAAACATGTCTAACAGATTTATGCAAGACACCTGAAAACACAATTTTAAATCTAATATTCAAATATCAAAATGCTTATGAAATAAAACATATTTAAAAATATATTAACACGAACAAGAGAAAAAAGTCCTTCAGATAGTCTACAAAACTATCATTAGTCCCCCTTCCTACCCTGCAGCAGAATGGCTGAGCTTTGAAACAAATCACTGTTTCTCCTTCTCACGCCTAACTAAGCAGTGGCGTTAAAGAGATACAATTTCTGATGGGCCTCCATAGCTGAGACCATTCTGTTGGGTGGGAAAATTTGGATTGCGACTCTGTACAATTGTCAAATACAACGTCCCAGGAATATAAAACTGGAAAGAGTCTCAAGGTTCCTCAGCCATGGTGCAGAGGAAACTGGCAGCCCATGGAGGTCTTCATCCAGTTCAGATAGCTTTGAAGCATGGGGAGATTATTTGTGAAGGAACTTTTCCTGTTGTATTCTATTCTTTGTTAACTAAAATGACTCTCACTATTGCCAGTACTCTGTTTTGTGTCTATGACTTGATCGTGATAAAAGGAGTTGTGGTACAACTAGGTGGAATCCTCATCCCAGAACCCAAGTGGGCACTTGGGAAATGGAGATCTTCAAGGTAACCTGAATATACAACTAAAAGAATCACACAAAATACTCATGCTTATGACATGAAGTGAACCTAATGGGTAAAACAAGTATCTGCATCTATGGTTTTGAAATAAAATTTGACTACTCTGACAAGTTCTTTTACAACTAACACCTCACATCAATTTTGAGCAGTTGGGAGAGAAGGCAGAGTGGGCAACACACAGCGAGAACAGCCATGATCAATGATAGACCCATGTTTTAAGAGGGCATAGTGGTCTGGATCATGCCTGGTGTGGTGTTACAGGGCCATGAAAATGTTTGAGGGAGAATATAGGATAGCAATGAAGAGATAGGTGAAGTTCACATTTTATCCTAAAGTGGACAAAAGCCACTCAATTAAATATTTTAGGAAGATCCCTCTGAGGACAGTGTAGAAGTCAGAGTACACCGAGGAGGCGGAGAACCTGACCAGGAAGGAGTTAAGAAGGATTCAGGGGAGAAATGATGAGGCTCAAGCTATGATTGAGTCTTGAAGATGAAGGAATTCCAGAGAGATGTACACTGGGCAGCTGCCAGCAACTGGGAACAAACAGGCTGAGTACAAATTTGAGAAACTGACAGTGCGGGGGAGAAGAGAATATGATGGGGGCAGAGATTAGCACATTATCTATTTGGGTAACTTAGTGATATCATCTAATTAACATAAAGTTGGAATACAGAGGGAAAAGCAGATTTGGAGAGAAATTCAGTTGGCAGTTTAAAAGGTATAACTGTAATTCCAAGCTGGAGATATAAGCTTCCGCTTTTCAAAATATTAATTTCTAAATACATTATCACACTATAAGGCCCTTCTAAAATAGTTGTGGGAAACTGAGAATCAGGAAGAGAGCAGATGGGGGTAAATTCTCTATGCTCATAATTAAGAGTCTGGGAGGCAGACACTGGTGCAGGGAGGCCTTCAGGCACATGAGTTGGGGATGAATTCATTCTCCTAACTAAAAGCTATCTCCACAAGGCCCTCCTCCTTTGCCATAATAATAATGTCAATCTTAATATGCTTCTTAAAAGCTCATGGTTGTGCACTAGATGCTTGAAGGTTATTTCCTGAAGGTTGTCTGCCATCAAAAGCACCGAGACCCTATTGTCTGTCCCACCCTAAGAACCATGCCTCTGATGAGCACATGCCCCCCCCCCCAGGAGGCATATTACAGACATACACACTTTCTCCATAGTCATCTGTGCAATGTACACAGTAGCAAGAAGTTGGAAATAAGCCAATATCCCCTCGGTAGAAGATTGGATGAGGAAACTATTACATACACATAATGGAAAGGAATGGATCTCTGAAAAACCACGGAAGAAACAACAATGCACCTCAAAACCTGGATTGGGCCAGTTAAACATGATGGCTGAGGGAAGCTAGTCCAGTATGAAAGAACAACTATTATATGAGCAACTATTGAATGAACTATTAAATGAACAACTATTATATTATATTATATCACTACTATAATGATACACATGAAGACAGAGCTTGCTCCCAGGTCATGCAATCATTTAATATGGACTCCCATGCAATGGTGTGAGTGACTGTCTAATGCTTATCACTCCCTCATTTGTACATCTCAAAAAACCCACTTCTTAGGGGCTGAGTGGCGTAGTGGTTGTGCGCGGGACTGCGGCCCACTGGGACGGAGGTTCAATTCCAGCAGTGGGGCTGGGCCTCCTACTCCCACTGCTGGAGAGCAGTGATGCCAAAAACAAAAACAAAAACAAAAAAAACCACCCACTTCTTCAGCGGAGGCTCCACTCCAGATGTGGTGGCTTCGTCATTTAGCAGGAAATGGGAAAGGTCAAATAGATGCTGTCCTCCAGCAGTAACTCACTGTCATCCCAATTTAAGAGATTCTCCGACACTGGGATAGAAAACGCTGTTAAACTTAAAAATGAAACACACACAGGCGTGATGAAGTAGATGAGTGGTAGCACAACATGCATAACCTTGAAGGCTTTGAAGTCAATGGACTCTGGGTCAAAAAGTCTTGCGTTCAAGGTGGCTCAAGGATTGTTAACATGAAGGTTCTTTGCCTGACGGTTGTCTGCCATCAAGAGCACTCAGAACTGACATACTTTTACTACTGCACTATTCTCTTTGCTATGTGGGATGTACATTACTTAGTTCTGCAGGCATAGTTCTGCCATATGAACCATGAACTTGATAGTCATTCCTAGACTTGCACCTCATCCCCATGGTATTCAGCAATTTTCAATCTGTTGTTTTTAACTTGTATATGTGCCATACACCTTGCCTAATAAGTTCTCCTACACAAATATTCCCTTTTACACTAGTATTTTAAATTCTGCACCATCAGTTAGATTATTAGTAAAAGAATTACTAAATGTTCCCTGCATGCTACTCATATTATTTTTCAAAACGTGATGTTGCCTTGAAAGTAGGCCATATTCGATTAAATATGAATGGATTTTCAGCACTCAATCAAAAACCCTTATCTAAGAATAATTCATTCTTATGATGTGGCCCTGTTCAAGATTTGCCCTCATGATCACTAGAGCAAAGTGTGAAGAAGAAGTGAGATGGTGCCTGACGACCAGAAAAAAATACCATCTGGGGCTTCATAGGCTTATCTTAAACAGCTAACTAAGTGAGGTGCCGGCTAAGTTCACCCAGAAGCAGCACACTAGCTCATGTGATACAAAGATTTCTAAGGTAAAACTAAAAATCAGAGCAGGGAATGGTATTTGAGCTGAAATTCTGAACACCTGCTTTCCAGAAGGCCAAGGATGACAGTGAAAGCTCAAAACCCTTTTGCAGAGTCCCCGTGTGAATTAAACCTCTATCGAGTTCCTGTAGACTAGGCTCAGCAGACTGTGGCTTTCAAAGCATGCACGGCTCTTTCCGTACATACATGCAGTTCTGAAGCAACACTGAAAATTGATGGCACTTCACAACAATATAGATTAGTACTTAGAAAAATTGTCTTCACACTCAGTAATCCGGTCTTCCATTGAATGCTGCGTGATTGCTCTATTTATAAGAAAACAAGAATACTTTGTGTGAAGAGACTGTTATTCACTGGTGATTAACTCGGGAGAGATGAGGGCTATTATGGGGCAGTCACTGGTCATTGGTATTTGTTATCTTAGGGAAAAGTGACATTACAGGTAGGTATAGTGAACAATGCATACCAAAGTACATGAGGCTATTGAGAAGTCCTTCAGAGGAAAGAATGTCTAAAGAATTTGACCGTATGTAAGAGGGTGACCATTCCAATAGAGACAAAAACCAAATTTATGAATAAGTATTGGCAACTAGCCATTAGGTACATAATATCTAAGTCAGTATAAATACAAATATGGATGTGTATATTCACTGAAAACACAACAGCACATATTACTCAGGCATAACCCAAAGCTTAACAAGATTAGTTCTCCTGGTTTTAAAGGCATAAGACCTTAGGTTCATGAGGCAATCCAATTGGCATGAAACAGTTCACAAAATTCATGTTCTGCAAGCTAATACAGTGAGTAACCTCTGGGGCCATAGAAGCCCATGAATGGCCACAGAAGATACACTATCAGGCACTCGAGGAAAGTGGCAACCCAAACCTCAGCGCAGATGTATGTGTACCAGGCTGGTCACCTAAAGTGCTCCATGCTCATCTTATCAAGGAGGCAGCGGCCAGCTACCACCATTGATGGTTCTGACCGGGCTTACAATAGGTGGTCCTGGGCAGAATAAGAGAAAATACAGAACCAAATATACAGCTAAACTCAATCAAAAAGGCCAAATTAACCAACCAGAACAGTGAGACAGTAAAATTCCTTGAGAGAGTTAGTTACCCAGAGACAGTCTTTCAACCTTAAGTGACAGCCACAAAACAAGGATATTATTTTAAAGAAAAGTTTTCGACTAAAAAAATCTTTATGAGGCCAAAAGGCCTATATTTATTCTAAAGCAAAAATATGAAATGTAAGGAGGGAAACGAGAGTACTAGAAATATAATAACCAAAACGCAATAAAAAGTAATGTTGACACATTGTCAAAATGTAACTAAAATTTGGATATTGTTAAGCAGCAACCTAATTTTCTGTGCAAACTTTCAATAAAGACAAGCCAAAATAAATTTCCAAAAGATATAGATAGTCCTAGCATGATTAAAACATAAAATTAAAACAACCCAATTATCCATAAACAATAATATTGGTAAACAAACTGTGATTTAATAAAAACTGAACTACACAGAAACATACATTTAAGTATGCACACATACCAAAACAAAACCAAGCTCCATCAAGTTAATTCTGACATACACAGAACAATGAAAATAAGTAAACCACAGTAAAACACAATAACCTGAATGAAATCTTATGTTATAATGGCTCTTACTGGGAGAAAGGACCCAGATACACAAAAGGATATAAAGCATATAACTTTATTTTTTTTATTTTTATTTATTTATTTATTTATTTTTTTTAGGCATCACTGCCCTGGTGGTGGGTAGGAGGCCCAGCCTTTGCTCCTGGGAGCCGGAATCGAACCTCCATCCCAGTGGGCCGCAGTCCCGCGCACAACCACTACGCCACCGGGGCTCAGCCCCATATAACTTTATTTTATAAAATTTATAAAGATAAAAAAGTAATATATGGTGTTAAGACTCTATGGTAAACTCTATGATTGAAAGGCTGTGTAACAGCAATTCTTGAGCCTGAGTAGTATTTACATGAATATAGTTTCTTTTTAAAATCATTTCATTGGGGGTTCTTACAGTTCTTATCACAATCAATACACATTGTACAAAGCACATCTGTACATATGTTGCCATCATCATTCTCAAAACATTTTCTTTCTATTTGAGCCCTTGGTATCAGCTCATTTTCCCCTGCCCCTCATAAATAAAGTCTCTTTATGATATTTACTGATCATAATTTATAATATTTTACACATATTTTACTTCAATGTAAAGGTTAAATAAAGACAAGTACATAAATGTAAAAAAACTTTTCAATAGCTTTCCACACATTATAAGCCTCTCCCCTGCTTATTTATGAAAAAGAGCTATTGCCTGCATGAGCTATCCCTAAGAAAAAGGAATTCATTCTTTTACTAATTTCCCTTCTTTTCTAGATATCCAAGCAAAGCATACAGTGGTTTATGAAGTACAAAATATCAGTATAGAGGGGTAGATTTCAATGTAATAATTGAGAATAGTACTAGAGGACAACATGGAAACAAACCTTACTTTTCTCTGTTTATGTCATTTTCTTGGTCTCTCTGATCATCTATCAATATTCTTGCTATTCTTTAAAGTGTAACTCAAAACCAGTCTCCTTCATTCATTTTTATGGACACTCTAAGTGAAAGTAGCATACTCCTCTGTGTATGACTTATTCTCTCACATCAAATTTAAATTCTCTTAGAAGCTCTCTTTGGATCAACCACATAGTTGGTACTCAGAAAATAATTAATGAGTGAACACATGTTCAAATATAAAGTTTTAATACCAAAAGACCTAAGAGATCCTGTAATCCAACTGGATCAACTTACCAATGAAAAAATCAAGCCCAGGGACTGGGGGTGATTTACCATGGCCACAGAACAGTATTTTATGAAACTATATCTATTACCTTCCCTACTGTATGATAATTTCTCCATAACTAAATGTAAATTTTTATATATAGTAAGGAATAATAAAACCACAAGATTAATATAATAAAAATAAATCACTGCAGGTCCTATTTCATAACTTTAGCATTCACTGTACACAGTTATGCAAAACAAATGCTATCAAACAATGAGAGAGCTATAATGTTATTAAGTCAGTTAATTTAGTAACAGGTTAAGGAAAACTCAACTTGCAATAACTAGTCATGTTTCATATTAATTAGCATTGTGGAAAGCTGCTACTTATGTACTATATATCCAACAGTGTTTTCAACCTAATAATAAGGTTAGCTTAAAATTGGAGCACACTCAGTGCAAAGTGTGGAAAGGAATCAGATTTTTCACAAAAGTACGGTCACCACAAGAACGCTAAAGGTCAAGAGGAGAAGATGGAAATTAAGTCTTCATATAGATTATTTCAGAAAGTTGATTCCCCCACAATCAATTAATGCACAAGACTCCGTTACGACTTTCTGTTAACATACCTTAGTTCTTGGCTTTCTGTAGTAAGAAGAGGAAGAAGTGCCCAAGCTAGCACCTGGCTGTCGTCTCCACTGTGAAATTTATTGTAATGCTTAATGTTCTGCAACAGGAGCTGGTCAAGGCACTCCAGGGCCTTCTCCTGCACCGAGCTCTCACAGTCCATCACCACAGGGATGATGCCTGTCAGCCAGGCTTTTTGTATATGGACACATCGAGGCTGGGCCTAAGAGAGTACAATGATGAAATTAAAAGTATGACAGTTTGAGGTTATCAAAAATCTCAATGCAAATCAGGGAAGTTGTGATCAATGCTTCACGAGATATAATCAGGACTACTGCTGCAAACTAAGCATAAAGTGAAAAATAAATAAACAAACAACAAAACCAATTCAAAATGTAAGCAATGATAAAGTTCACCTACCAGTTATTGTAAATCAGTACAGACAGATATCTTAAACATATACATTAAAATCATAATTATATTATCAGAGGGCAGTGATGCCACAAAAAATGTATTATCAGTAGTAAATTAGCACTTTTGCTAATGCAAGGTAAAATCATGATAAATATTTAGCTCATAGAGCAAGTAGGGTAAGTGTTGATTTAAAAAAATCAATCGCTAATGACTTCTATTATGCAATAAGTAAACAGTTTCCAAATACTTCAAAAGCTAATTAGTTGCCAGGTTAAATTACATATAGTGTTAACAGATCTGCTTTTTGGCAAAATCATCTATGTATGTCTTAACAGACCAAACTCAATTCAGGCTTAATGTTATCCAAATTAACTTTAAAATGGATTTTTCCTAGATGAGATTTGAGCTACAGGAAAGGGCTAATCATTAGCAGTATCTACCATTAGTACTTAATTATACTTACTATGAAATAGCCTATAATGTGAAATTAAAAGATGCTTCTAAATTGCTCTAACAATGCAGTCTTTCAGTGGTAGTTTCCAGTGGTCAGCAGAATACTCACCACCATAATTATCATACTGAGTAATTTTTAATATCAAAAAACATGCACTAGACACAAAACATAATGCCTTGCTTCTTACCATAAGAAGGTCAGTAAGGGATTGTAGGGCCTGCTTACGGACAGATACTGCTGGGTCTCGACACTGGTCCTGCAGAATCAATAGGTCTTCCGTCATACCTGACATTTCACAGTGCTTCAAAATATTCACTAATACCTGGAAGACACAAACAGAAACACAAAAAGGCAAGATGCAGCATAAAAGATGCTTCAAGTTTGTAAGTCTTAATCTTTTGGGGTCATAAATACATCCTTTTCTCCTGCAACAGTCTACCTTTTAACACCTGATGAAGGTTAAGGTCCCTCGCTTTAGCAAATTTACCACATATTATATAAACACATATTAATAAACATCTTCGGGGGTTCATAAAACCCTAATGCAATATACCCATGGTTCTTCAAGTTTTAAGAAGCCCTATTCTAAACAAAAAAGAATAAGGTTATAAATGGGTGATTATTAGAAAGAACTCAAGCAGAAATACTTAGAAATAGGCAACCCTTCAGTTCATCTATCTAATTTCTACAAAAAAGGGGCATGGTCCACTAATACATGACCTGGTGGCAGTTTGATGATTTTATGTCAACGTGAAGATGTATGAAAGCGTAGGGGTGGAATCCAACCTGTCAATCAGGTCACAGCCTGATGGTGCTCCCTGGGCAGCGTGGCTTTCTCATGAGGAGGACCGTAGGACTTTCCTTCTGACCCTCCTCTCTCGCCTTCTCTCTGCCACTGATCCTGAGAGCTGCCCAAGGCCTGCCAGGCTCCCACCAACCCGGCATCCCCATGACTCTGCACTCAACTGCCAGTGTTCTCCCTGCAGTCTGCCTCCCTGCATGTGCCTGCTGAGTCTGAAGAGAAACGTACGGCCTAGCAGCACACTTCTCGGCTCCAGCTGGACTGGAGTCTTTCTTGATATAAAGTTCTTTCTTACATATATTTGAGTGTCCCTGGACTTGTTTTTCTAGTCAACTCAGCCTAACCCAGACCTAAATATATTTTAAAACAATCTTTTATACTTCCCAACTTTTCAGTCATTATATACTGCGCGCGCGCGCACACACACACACCCCTAGAAAAAAAGTCACACCTGGAGTGCAGATCTCCTGACATTGGTCTTCTCATCCCTGAGTCTCTTCCTCAGCATGGCCATGACACATCTTTCTGCTGAGAGATCGTCAACGAATCAGTGCTGTAGGACTGACAACACAGTACCAAAAGCATAGAGCAGTCTACGAGTCAATTAGTTGTTTTACATGTTTTTTTTAAAAAATCAGAGTATGTAATTATACACAAAAATGAAAAAAAAAAAAACCTAAAAAAAAACCAATTTATAGTAATGTAAAACCAGATTAATATAATAAAAAGGGCATACATTCTGACGAGTAAAAGTCTGGTTTTAAATCCTAGCATCAGTGACGTATTAAGTTCTTACTGTATAATCTTTCATTTAGCTATAAATATGAGTATCTAACCAGAGAGTTGCTTTAATGATTAAAGGAGATCTACTAATAAATAACAGGTCTTACACCTTTTTGGTTACAAGTCCCTTTACACTATCAATGATTACTGAGCAGCCCAAAGAGCTTTTATTTGGCTGAATCAAAACTATAATCAATATATTATAGAATTATAAAAATATTTTAAAACAGTAATACATTTTAAAATAAATTCAAGGGCTGTGCCCCGGTGGCGTAGTGGTTGAGTGCGGGACTGCAGCCCACAGACTTGGCGGTTCAAATCCAGAAGCAGCTCTCCAGGAGCAAGACTGGGTAGCTCCCACGACCACCAGAGGGCAATGATGCCTCCCCCAAATAAAATAAATTCCAAATACTTTATGAAAAATAGCTATATTATATCCCCTCCCCCACTCAATTCAGAAAAAGAATGGCACAACTTTATATTTTTCCAAATGGTTTAGTGCTTGGCTTTACAACAGTAGCAGAATTACAGTTATGAAACAGCAATGAAAATAATGTTATGATTGGGGGTCACCAAAACATGCGGAACTGTATTAAAGGGTCACAGCACTGGGAAGGTTGAGAACCACTGCCTTAGATCATTTTAAAGTCTCAGTTTTTAGTGTTTTCTTTTCAGTTGAGATTTTTTTCTGCTTGATCTACGACTCATTGTTGTTAGTTTTTTGTTTGCTTGCTTCCTGTTTGTATTCTGTGTGATTTCCGTGTACGAGTTCCAGGATAGATAAGTCTATCAAGATGGCAGCTGGATTATTAATTAACTCCTGGAATGACAGGGGGATTTGGAAGTAAAGAAGAGCTAACAACAATGAGTACAAGAAAAATTTCTGAAGTTGAGTGATGTACAGCTCTTCTTAATGCAATCAAACACTTAGCATATGCCAATAAAACTACTTTTAAAATGTAATAGAGGGCATAACAAAGTCAATGAAACCAAAATTTGGTTCTTTAAAATAAAATAAATAAATAAATCTATAGCTAGACTAACTAAAAGATTCAAATTTGAAAATCAAGGATAGACCAAGCAATCAACCTTACAGAATTAAGTGTTATGAGAAGAGCTGTATACATAATTTATGCCAGTAAATTACATAGGTAAGTAATATACCATATGTACTTAAGTAGAAGTCGATCTGAATATCAGCAGAGGCACCTATTCTTTGTTTTGTTTTGTTTTGTTTTTTTGGCATCACTGCTCTCTGGTGGTGGGTGTAGGAGGCACAGTGTTGCTGCTGGATTTGAACCTCCAACCCAGTGGGCCGCAGTCCCGCGCACAACCACTACGCCACCGGGGCTCTGCCAGAGGCACCTATTCTTACCACAAAAACTGCATTAGAAACGTGCTGAAAAACTCATATGTGAGCATATGCAGTAGATAGATTCTATAGAAATACGAACTACTAAAAGAGACTAGGAAGAAGCACACTCTGTAAGTAGAAAAAAATTGAATTAGTAATTAAACGCACTTCTTATATCACCAAACCAAACCAGAAACAATAAAGCACCATACCTGAGAGCTTCAGTGAAGAAATTTAACAAACAAGCCAAAATTACCACCAATTTTTCAGAAACTCTTTCACAAGAAACAGAGAGAACAAAATATTTCCCAGTTCACCTTATGAGCCCACTATCACCCGAAACCAAAACCAGACAAAAAGAATCCAATATCCCTTATATAGATTTAAAATTACCCGAAAATATTAGAAAACTAAATTAAGCATGGTGTAAAAAGGATTATACACCATCCCCAAGTGGTATTTATCTCAGGAATGAAAGTCTGGTTCAATCAGTATGAAAATTAAGCAGTGTCGTATGACATATCGATAGAATAAAGAAAAGTTCACAAGATCATCTCAGTAGATTCAAAAGAAGGTATATCATAAAGTCCCAAACCCTTGCTTTTTCATGATAGAAACACTCAAAGATGCGTGTCCTTATGAAGAGATCATTGAAGATACTGGTGCTTTCGAAATGGTGGTAAAGAAACGAGATGGTGCTTGGCTAGAGAAAGAACAGTGTCTGTGGTCTCAAAGGCTTGTCATGACACAAGCAGCATCAAAGTGAGGTGTCCACTAAGTAATGGGAAGAAGCACACCAGCCAGTGAAATCCAATGTTTGTAAATAATAGCCTCAAAATCTAAAGGAGGGAATAGCATAAGAGCTTAAATTGTGAACACCTGGCTTACAGAAGACTAAAGACAGGAGCGGAAATCCCAAATCCATGTGTAGGGTCCCCATGTATTAAAACCCCTCGGACCAAAATCAAGGGATATGAATAGTCTTGCCACCAAACAGAGAGCATTGTAAAGTCACTTATGGTAGATAATTGGACTATCATTTGTTCTCTTTTGACCCATTTAAAAGGTGTTTTCATTAAATTAAAAATGATAATAATATGAAAAGGAAATACGTGATGAATAAGCCTCTGGTGAATTCCCTCTGATCATAGACTAGAGGTGAGCCTTGCTATTTTACAAAGTGCATTGGAAAGTAGATTACTGTTGTTATAGTTGGATTAAAATGTAACACCTTATCAACTAACCTCCCTCTTAACCCATTTTGAATTTGTTCTAGTTTTCAATATTTTCAACTTTCTTTCGATTGAGATCTTTCCATTTCACTTTGTTATTGCTTTTAGTTTCCTTTTCTGTTGCTTTGTTTCTTTTCTTTTTATGTTTTTCTGTATATACAATTCAGGATAGGCAAATTGATTGAGATAGTAACTGGACAAATGGTTTCTTAGGAGGTATGGGAAGGGAGGTTGGGGGAACATTAATTGGAGTATGTTTTTACTGTCTAAATTCTAAACAAAAAAAATAAAACATTTTAAAAAAATAAAATAAAAAAATAAAACATTTTAATGAAATGTCTCATACTGTTTGTTAGCTCACAGAAATTAAAAAGTTCAGTCCCAAATTATCTTTTTCAATGAAGTGTGGATATCAGTTCCCGATATGGAATGAAAGTAGATACTCAGATGGCTTAACCAGAGTCAAATAAGCTGGTGGCAAGTGTGGCACGGCAGAGAAAACAGGAGGAAGATGAGATCCCCTAGCGTTCATCTTTTCCTTTTTTTTTCAAATGGCGTTTTTAACGAACACACATTTAATCACTATTGTATTTTCCTAGTAGCCAGTCCTTCTTTGGTCAGAAATCCCAAAGAGTTTTATTAACTAATTACATTAAGAAGGAAATGAGTTATTTTCTTATGTTCTGTTAAATTTGAATATATTACAATAACTGAAGTGTAGTTTTTTTCTTTATCTTAAAATAAGATGTAGAAGAGTACAAAGACCTTAAAGATATAATAAAATAGAAATTAATTCTTTTTTAAAAAAGTGTTTTAAAGCTGAGGCCTGGTGGCGCAGTGGTTGTGTGCGGGACTGTGGCCCACAGGGTTGACAGTTCAAATCCAGCAGCAGCTCTCCAGGAGCAATGCTGGGTCTCCTACTTCCACCAGGGCAGTGATGCAGAAGAAAAAATAAATAAAAATAAAAAGGTGTTTTAGTATAGGTGCTGCCAAAGTGAGCCCAAAAGGTGTTTTAATACTTAAATGTTATTAATCAGAAAAAAACCCCAATGGTTTTAAATTGTACTGTTACTACAATCTAATATTTATTATGTACGTAATAGCAATAAAACTTGACATACCCCTTGGCCCATCTGTGCTAATGCTCTTGCTTATATTGATCACCTGTGACATTCCAGAAGGGTTACATGTCTGCCTCTGAAAGGAAAAACCTTAAAAATAATTTCGAAAGAAAAATTCATTAAGGTAAAAATTGATCTCACTGTCTGACAATGCAAGCATTACATGCTACTAATTTAAGCTGTTGCATTATTACTAAAATAAATTTTTATTTCCTTAAGGAAGCAAAATACATATGAATGCAATATTAAATAGCCAAATACAACATTTTAAATACTCAAAAATTTACTTAATTAGAAAGACAATCATTAAATATTTGAAGGTATACTAACTGATTACCTGATGTGCTTTTGAACAAGGTACCAGGGTGACTCTCTGTTTCTGAAACTAAACGACCTAAAAATATGTAGACAGGTAAGAAAGGGTAAGTCAGTGTCACAAACCTTGGCTAAAAATCCACCCCACCCAAACGCACTGCCATGGAGTCCATTCTGACGCACAACCAGACTAGGGCAGAAATGCCCCTGTGGGTTTCTGAGATGCTAACTCTTGATGGGGTGGGGGTGGGGGTGGGGCGAAAGCCTAGTCTTTCTCCAACAGAACGGCTGGTGGCTTTGAATCGCTGACCTTGTAATTAGCAGGCCAGTGTGTAACTTCTATTTCAACAGGCTCCCAAATATCCACAGAAGAATTAAATTCAAGAAAGTGATGTCCCAGAATGACGAGGACACATTCTAGATCTTTGACAATTACTACTACTATCCTTCTTGGGAAAGCACTTGAAGGGGATGCGGTATTGTTGCAGTTAGGTGCTGCTGAGTCCGTTCCAATTCACAATGACCTTACACTCAACTGAACAAAACAGTGCGGTCCTGGGCCATCCTCACAATTGTTCTGATGTCCGAGCCCATGGTTGCAGCCAACCTGGCAATCTCCATCTTGTTGGGAGCCGCCTTCTTTTGTTTCGGAGTCGCTCTACTTTATCAAGTATACTGCTCTCCTGACAATGTGCTCAAAGTATGTATGTGAGACGGAGTCTCATCACCTTGCCACTGGGGAGCTTTCTGGGGAATGTTAGCCCACAACATCCCTAAGTATGGCCAAATGCAACGTACTAATAAAGGTAGCTAACAGTCTCACCTTTAAAACATGATTATATGAAAAAACATATTGAAACAGGTTTATGAGGCAACAGATATGCCATGACTATTATTTTTGTCACAGAATGACTTCCATGTACCGTAGTCTAATTTCTTGGCAAACACACCCTGGATTTCATGTGGCGAAAGTTTATACTTACTGTTAATGAGGAGTTCCAGTATGCTCTCTGATGTGTTGGCAGCAGACAACTCCAGACAATGTGCAAAACTAGATAATGCCTTGCTGCGCACAGTAGGTGCCTTGTCTAGACAACGATCAAACATAATCTCCTGTACTAAGAATTTATGTGTTAAGAACTTCTGGTGGTCCAAAGAAAGAGTGCTATCCACCTCTCTTTCTGGCAGCTGTATCAGAGCTAATGCAACATCCAGAGTAAAAACTCTGTGTGGGATCTGGAAGAGCAAAATCAGAAGGACCTCTGTCAGATAATGCTAACATTCAAAGAGCCCCTCTCTATGTATTTGGTTCTGGTTGTCATTAGAATTTTGTAGCACCAAGACCCACGACTCTATACAGATAGTATCCTACCTTGGAACTTCGTGAATATTTGTAAAGCCAGGTAATAAATGCAGCATATTCTGCAGATGGAAGTTTATTGAGCAACTGCACCAGAGACTGGGCGGCGTAGGTTCGATACTCCGATTTATCTATCACCTGAAACACAAACAGAGAAGCTGTCCAGGCCATCAGAAGCACATGGTATACCAAAACGGAGTCATTTTCTCATGTAACAAAAAGGACTAACACATTTTAGGTTTCAGATCCCTTTGAAAACTAAGCTGTCAGATAGCTATAAGCCATTCCCAGACAAATGCACTCATAAATGCAGCATATCATTGTAAGCAGTTTATGGACCCCTGGAAATCTCAACTTTTAGATAAAAATCATTTGTTCAAATTATTAGAGAAATTTAAGAGCTAATCAAATAAATAAATGTGTACAGTGACTAGATATTTGAAATTAAAGAATTTGCTGAGCCCCGGAGGCACAGTGGTTGTGTGTGGGGCTGCAGCCCACAGGGTTGGCGGTTCAAATCCAGCAGCAGCTCTCCCGGACCAAGGCTGGGCTTCCTATTCCCACCAGGACAGAAAATGAAAGAATTTTAATGCTTTAAAATTTTCTGCAGAAAGAAATTAAAGAATTCTTGGATTTTTTAGGCATTAATAATCAAGATAATTTATAGTTATATCTTTAGAATCTCAGCATACTGAAATATTTATATATGAATATAAAATATGCTTCAAACATACCAACTGTGAGCTAAGCCCCAGTGGCGTAAGTGGTTGGGTGCGCGATTGTGGCCCGCAGGCTTGGTGGTCCAGGTCCAGCGGCGGCTCTTGGGAGCGATGCTGGGTGGCGCCCACGACCACCAGAGGCAATAATGTCCCTCCCCCACCCCACCAAAAAAAACCTAAACCCACTGCCATAGAGTTGATTCTGACGCATAGTCACCCTACAAAAGCAAATAGCCCCATCTTTCTTCTGTGGAGTAGCAGCTGAGGGGGTTTCACTGGACAACTTGTGGTCAGCAGTCCAACTTTTAGTCAACAATGCCACCAGGGTTCTAGGAAAACATCCAGTGATGACCCACTTTGGTAATGGCAGACACACTGTGAAGAAACACACACACACACACACACACACACACATACACACAGAGATATATAGATAAATCAATTCCATTAATATACTATTATTAAGGGCTGAGCCCCGGTGACGTAGTGGTTGTGCACGGGACTGCGGCCCACTGGGACGAAGGTTCAATTCCAGCAGTGGGGCTGGGTCTCCTACTCCCATCACCGGAGAGCAGTGATGCCCCAAAAACAAACAAAACAAAACAAAACAAAAAAATATATATATATACTATTATTAAATCAAACGATACCTTGGCACATATATGCTGGAGTAAGATACGGAGAAGAGGGAATATACTTTCTTTTAGTTCATCCACAAGCAAGCTATTGAAAAGAAAAAAACAAATGCTCTATTATAATGCATCTATAATTACAGAAAATTTTATTTACTCTATCCTCAAAAATCATCATTATATTTTAGAATTTCTAAATAGTAAAAACAATCTCCTAGAATACTGCAAGACTCATCTTGGTAGAACAAAAAATCAAACTGCACAATGTCATAATATGAAATATATAAATATTAGGTATCGAGATGTTAGAGTTGTCACTGAGTGGATAGACACAGGAATGGCCTTCAAAAAGGTAGTGGGAAAAAGGGAAGAAAGGATAATGAAATGATTCGTGAGTTTTTAGAAGGTCCCCCTTTTTTTCATGGCAATGGAAAGGTAGAATCTTCATATTATGATTCGATTACTTAGAAAACTCCTACTGAGGCCTCTAAACTCTATATCCTGGGGATAAAGACAAGGACGTCAAAAATGATGACTACTAAGGATCCAGTTCAAACAGGCACAGGTGTATTCTAAACAGAGTGGTATGTTTACACATATCTCTGTGATCAGTCGATTGCTGCAAACAAGTGCTCTCAGTAATACACTTACTTTAATCTCAATGAAATCTTACAAACAATTTTGAGGCTAGGCCTTATGTAAAATTTTTAACAAAAATTAAGTAGACAGACCATCCCAAATCACTGAAACCCTGCAATTCCAAGAGAGCTGCCATTATAAAATAACAGTGTTTAGATAACCAAGCATATAAAGAAAGGTCGGGAAGATTTCATAGTTGAGTCAAGAGAAGGGAAGACATCAATCAACCTTAGCAAATGAAGCCCAGAAACTGGTGGTGAAAAATTATAGAATTAACATTAATGCCATAGTTATCAAAGTTGGGATCTTGAATGGCTCAACATTTTCCATTTTTACTGAAATCCTGCCCTCAACAAGCTTTCAGCTAATCATGGCAGAAGTGAATGCCTGGTTTACAGGGAAAGCCAAAAATCCACATGCTGGGTCCCTTCATGGATTAAGCCATGGGTGAATTCCCACTGACCAGAGATGTATTATTGTTACCAGTCAATGTGCACTGGAAAATAGACTAATGCAGAAATAGTTAGGTTAAAATTTAATACGTTATCATCTGTTCTCCCTTTTGGCTCATTTAAAATTTGTTCTGCTCAACACTGGACACACAGTGTGGGAATTGCACCTGATCTGACCACACCACACTGAGGCAAAACCCCAAGGACGTGCAATAGAACAGCAAGTGGAACAGAGTAATGAAGCCCCCCAGGGAATACCAAAAGTAGGCGTTGGGGCAAGCACATAGCACCATCAGACTCAACTGGAAAATACTTCTAAGGGTCAACAAACAGACCTTGACCTAGTTACAGGCTTTTCTTTTCTTTTGGTTGTTTTTTGTTGTTGTTGTGGTGGTGGTGGTGGTAGTGGTTGCTTTGCTTTGCTCTGTCTTGTTTTTGTGCATGTTATTATTTCCACAGGTCTATCTAGATAAGATAGGTGGAATAAAATCTGGAATAGAAAACAACAGAACCTACAGATTGGAGCGACATGGAAGAGGGGGAGGCCGGGAAAAGGAAGTAAGTATTAATTAACAAACCTAGGGACAAAGAAACAAGTGATCTAAAATTGATGGCGAGGAGGGTGTAGGAGGCATGGTAGGGCTTGATCAAGGGCAATGTAACTCAGAGGAATTACTGAAACCCAAATGAAGGCTGAACATGATAGAGGGACAAGAGGAAAGTAAAAGGAAATAGAGGAAAGAACTAGGTGGCAAAGAGTATTTTTAGAGGTCTAAATACAGGCTTGTACATATGTAAATATATTTATATATGGTGATGGGGAAATAGACCTATTTGTAGATCTATTTGCATATATTTATAGGTCAGTATTAAGGTAGCAGGTGGACATTGGGCCTCCACTCAAGTACTCTCTCAATGCAAGAACATTTTGTTCTATTAAACTGGCATTCCATGAGGCTCACCTTCCTGACAAGCTTGCTAAAGACAAGCAGGTACATAAGTAAATGTGGTGAAGAAAGCTGATGGTGCCCGGCTATCAAAAGATATAGCATCTGGGGTCTTAAAGGCTTGAAGATAAACAAGCGGCCATCTAGCTGAGAAGCAACAAAGCCCACATGAAAGAAGCACAGGGTGCAGTATAGCACCAATGAAACATACAACTTTCCTTAGTTCTTTAATCCTTCCTCGCCTCCACTATCATGATCCCAATTCTACCTTAAAATTTGGCTAGACCACAGCATGTACACTGGTACAGATAAGAGCTGGAAACACAGGGAATCTAGGACAAATAAACCCCTGATGACCAATAAGGAGAGTACTGATACCAGGAGGGGAAGGGGAGGAAGAAAGAAGCAACAACAGATCACAATGATTTATATACTACCCCCTGCCTAAGGGACGAACAACAGAAAAGTGGGTGAAGGGAGATACTGGTCAGTGTAAGACATGAAATAATAATAATTTATAAATTATCAAGGGTTCATGATGGAGGAAGGGGCAGAGGGGAGGGGGAAAATTAGGAGCTGATACCAAGGGCTCAAGTAGAAAGAAAATGTTTTGAGATTGATGACAACAAATGTACAAATGTGCTCGACACAATGAAAGTATGTAAGGATTGTGTTGAGTTGTACGAGCCCCCAATAAAATGATTAAAAAGATAAAAAGAAATGTCTAGAAGATAATGATGGCAACATATGTATAAATGTTCTTGATAAAAATTGATGTATGAAGGCTGAGCCCCGGTAGCATAGTGGCTGCGTGCGGGACTGTGGCTGACTGGCTTGGTAGTTCAAATCCAGCAGCAGCAAGGCTGGGCCTCCCACTCTTACCAGAGGGCAGTGATGCCTAAAAAAATTTTTAAAAATTTAAAAATTGATGTATGGATTGGAACAAGAACTGTAAGAGCTAGCAATAAAATGTTTAAAAAATTTTGTTAATTCAAATTAAATTTGTTATTTTAATTACCTACTTTTTTTCTAGTATAGTTTTTCTTTTATACTTTATTGTTGATTTTTAATTGTTTTTACATGTTTTTCTTTATATGAAGTCCAGGACAGGTAAATCTATAGAGGTAGTAACTGTACTAATACTTTCTTAGGGTTATAGCATGGGATGTTAGGATAAAATGAGGACCTAATAATAAGAAAAAAAGGAAAATATTCTAAAATTGATTCAAGTGATGATTGCATAACTTTTTTTCTATTACATTTAAAACATTTAATTATATAACATGTGAATTAGATGCCAACAAAACTTTACAAGAAATTCAAGCTATTGATGACAAATTTATGGACTAATTATAATCAAAGATGAGTCTTGGATTGACTAGTATGATCCACAGTACAAGAGATAATCAAAATCCTGGCTTGTGAGATCTACTGAGTCAGTTCAATTCAAAGCAGAAACAAAGGTCTGCTCAGGTGGTAACAGTGACGGGGATCCCCAAGGAATAATCTTGATACATTTTCTCAAAGCATACAGGACAATGATGATAGCTTATTAGGAAGAAATGCTAAGAAAACTGGAAACTGCATTGATGGGGGGAGGGGCAGGGGAGAGCAAAGCAAACTAAACCAAAAAATTTTTGCCCCTGATGTCAATGGACATTCTCATACCTTGAGGATAGCAGCAAGACTCTTCTATAAGATTGTCAATGCAAAACCTTACCTCCTATAGCCTACTGTCCCCGTTTTTGATATGGTCTAAATCAAGATGGGTAGAATTCTTTGGGGGAAGGGCTAGAGAGAAGGGCTCTCTTCAGAAGTATACAGATCTAGATGGGGGGTATGTTGAGAAACAACAGCTATATATTTTAATATTTTTGTTTCATAAAGGTTTCTAGGATTTCACCGCAATATTTTCTGACTTAAGCTTGTATTTAAAGAGAATGTGACGCAGCACCACCTTGTGGTATTTTACTAAAATACTACTTCAATAAATGTAACATGAAGGCTTCAAACTATAATCCAAGAATTTAACACAATTCTGAGATATGGCCCATTTTAGAGCCAAGTGTACTTGCACCATTATTTGATTCTCACTGCAATTGGTAATTTGAACTCTTAGAGAACAAAGTAACTGTGTTTCTACTTAAAACATCCTTGTTATTTCATACTTAAAAGAATCGTTAGCAGAGATTATTGTGTAGAGATATGACAGTCTAAACATAGATTATTAACAGATCACCCATATACCACATCTCCAGCCATAGGATGTGCTTTGCATACCTACAGATGCATGCACTCATATACAAATACTTGTCACTTCTCTTTTTTTCAACAATTTTATTTGGCATATAATTCACATCTATAATTCCATAGTTCAATCTCATCCAGAAGAGTTGTACCATCATCACCACAATGAGTTCTAGAATGTTTCCTTCAGTCTTGTACTCATCCTTATTAGCTCTCTATCCCCCCAACTTCTTCTACCACACCCACAAGGAACCCTTAAATCATTATGTTACTGTCCCTATAGATTTACCTGTCCTGACTTGTACACCCAGAAAAGCATCAACAACAAAAACCCCAAAACTAACCACAATAACAAAGTAAAACAAATGAAAAACTTCAATAGAAAAGAAAGCAGAAAATAATAAAGTACAACAAATTTAAATGGGTCATAAAGGAGGGTAAATGGCAGGATACTTAATTTTAATCCAGCTGTGTATACAAAAATTCACTCTCCAATGCATTTTGCATGTTAGCAAGGTTACTGTCTCTCTTTATACCACTTTATATGCTCTATGCCAAAGATTCATTACAAGAAGATAAGGAAAGCCAAGGGCATAGGGAAGGTATCGTTCCCAATAAAAGCTAGGCAAGTCACTGTTTAAGTGGAGTTGAGTGATTACAAGAAAGAAAGAAAATGTTAACAGATTATAGTTAAAGAAGTAAAAAGCTACTTAAGATTTTTCTTTTAGGAAATCTTTTTCTGGAGGCTGAGAACATAACAGAGAGAGACAAAGATAAAGATACAGAGGAGAAGCAAGAAAGAAAAGAGGCAGAACTTCAAGGAAAACACCAAGAAAAACAGGTCAATAGTAACTAGAAGAAGCTGAACAAAAATGGCCCCCAAGAAAGCAGAAATGGTGTCTTGTCAACTGGCAACACAGTTCAGATTTGTGCGAGCAGAGTTCTGAATGAGGTAGCTCTGCTCACTCGGGATCACAGAGGTGCTCACACTGAAAGTGCTCACACTAGAAAGGCAAGATCTTCTCCTTGCGCTCTATAACCTCCTTGTGACCAGCAGTGTGGCCAGCTTCTGACCTCACCCCATTTCCCAAGCAACCCCTAGTGTGCCTGAAGTTAGAGGCGCGTTCTCATACATCTAGACTGGGTGCAGGGTGAACACCACCACCACATAGGGTATGCAATGATCTCTGCGCCTCCTCCGGCCAGTAAAACAATGCATGTTATATGTGCACTTTACCTCCAACCAACCCCTGGGCTGCCGCACACTCCAGTCACCCCGGGGGTTCATAGGAACTACTACGGCACCAGACCCTACCCCAGTCACTTTTCAAGACACCTTCCAGGACAGGCAGGCCCCCTGTCACCTGACCTGGTCAGTGGGGGCCTGCCCGCTGAGTCACCTGACATGGAAAGGCTGCTGCCTGGGTGCCCTGCACATGGACATTCCTTCTCCCTTTTTCCATTTCTTTGTTCTCCTTTCCCCCACTCTTAGTAGTTTTAATTTTTGTGTTTCCTTTTGCTGATTTCTATTCTGTTTCTTTTTCTCATTACTTTCATTTTCTTTTTCTTTACTAGTCTTTACCTCCTTTCTAATCTTACCCTCCTTGGATTTACTGTTTTCCTCGTTGCTACTATTGGCTTTTCCCTTTTGATTTCTTTCATAATTTAATTTCCCCTTGTGCTTTCTTTCTTTCTTTCTTCCTTTCTTTCTCTCTTTCTTTATGACTATCTTCTCTTTTTCTATTATTTGGTTCTCTCTCGCTGATCCTGTTCAACAGCTAAAAGCAGTTGTGTCTAAAGTGCCCAGGAACACGTGTACTTCTGGCAGCTGCATCAACTGTGTAGACGCCCTACCCACTCCTGCACGACCTGATCAATGATCAAGCATGGCCAACACCAACTCCTATTTATGTATAAATTATGAGAGGGCATTTCTAGATATGATCTACGCTAGATATAAATTATGTAAACTCATGATCAAAGGCCGCGAGGAAACAAGGCACTGGGTCTGAGAACTCAGGATCCTATGTCAGGGGACAAGGTCAACTGACATCATACAGTCTACCAAGACAATGTTCCAAATCTTGTCTTTGTGTATAGAAACTAAGATCTTAAAAGCCTGGGAGTGACCATTTAAGGAGCAACTACTTGTTTCTCCCCTACTAGAGAAAAAAAGAGTGAAGAAAACGAAGACCCAATGAAACAAATCAGTGCAAAGAACTAACGAACTATGCAAATCGAGCTTCTACAAAGTTGAGACCAGAAGAACTAGGTGGTGCCTGGCTATTCCTATAGCCCCCTGCAAAAGAGATCACGTTAGAAGGGTCTGGATATTTTGAAAAAAATGTGAAACTGAACTCAAAATCATGAAAAAGACTAGTTAGTCTTGCTGGTCAAATGGGAAGTAGTGAAACTCCTGGGACTATGGTCCTTAGCCACCTTGCAGGCCTGGAACATAACTCACCCGTGGTTTAATTCTCAGTCAAGCAATAGATAGACAAGCCTATAAGGGGAGCAATATACTAGGGAGGTATGTACTCTCTAGCATAATTAACCTTTTGATATCAAATGGTAGCAGTAGCCCAAGGAGAATGTTCAGAAGGCAGAAGTGTTATGAAAGAAAGAGGAACGGAAGTGGAAAGTACTGGAAAAAAGTGAAATAAGCAAATTTACATTGCCAGAGTAGCAATTAATGATATGCAGCACACTGTCTAAAAATGGTTAAATGGAAAATTGATTTACTCTGTAAACCTTTACCTAATTCACTATGAAAAGTTAAAGCAACAAAAAACAAAACCCACAAATTAGCTAGAAATTCTACATCCATGCTGTTGTGCCGTAAGTCAGTTCCAACTCAGAGTGACCCTAAGTACAACAGAACTCAATCCATCTTAGTCCACGAAATACCCTCTCTGTTCTCTAAAGGGGTCCTGTGCCCAGATTTACCCAATACAATGAGTACTTTGCTTGTTGACTGTTTCCAAAAGCAGTGATTGTGAATCCAAGCAAGAAAACATCCTTGATAACAGCAACCTTTCCATTTATCATGTTACCCGATTGGTCCAGTTGTGAGGATCTGGCCATCATCACATTTGGTACTGACAATGACAATGACAATGAAGGCTGCAGTCCTTGGTCTTCTCAGTAAGTCCTCCTCACTTTCAGCAAGCCAGGCTGTGTCACCTGTGCACCACAGGTTAACGAGGCTTCCTTCAATCCTCATGTCACGTCCTTCTTCACATAATCCAGTTTCTCTGATTATTTGCTCGGCAAACAGATTTAGCACAGTGAAAGGATACAACCCGCCACACATTTTTCCTGACTTTAAATCATGCAACACTTTTGTTTGCACAACTGCATCTTCACCCTTGTACAGGTTCCACAAGAGAACAATGTAGTGCTCTGGTATTTCCATTCTTGTCAAGGCTATTCATAGTTGGTTATGATACACACAGTTGAATGTCTTTGCAAGTCAAAAAACAAAAGTAATTATCTGCAGAGACAGTGAATTATTTACGGTTGTTCTCCTAGTCAACATTCCTAATTCCCATCAAATGACCTTTCCCTGCATAGGTCTGACAAAGTGGCATGAGAAGATTCCAGAACAGTAGTGGCAGCCTGCAGTGTATAAAGTCATCCCTCTGAGAAGCAGCCGGAAGGTTCTCAGTACCAGCAACAGCCAGGAGTGAAGTACATCCTCTGGACCTGAGATCCCTGTGCAAGGAATCTCCTGGATCCAGATGATAGCTATCACACCAGAAGAGCAGCCGCAAAATCAGAAACAAGAGCATAGAAGAGAGTGATGGACTTTTCATACCACAAAGCAAATTAAGATGAGTGCTTTTGTGCAGAAAACTGACTTGGGGAGGGGGATGCCTCTCGCCACGTAATGGGGAAGTTGAACTTACTGACCCACAGAAATGAAGCTGAGCTTGACTGGAATGAGGTGCCTCTGGGCACTTCATTCAGGAACTTGGCTTTTATTAGCACCTGAAATTTGCTAACATGTATTGGTAAACAACTACCACGAACATTTCTCCCTGGCATTACAATGTGTTAACAGAAACCCTAAATTCATGAATTTTGTCTGAGTTTCTGTGTAATCACTGCAATAAATATTAGAAATTAAGGCTGAGCCCTGGTGGTATATTGGTTGAGTGCGGGACTGTGGGCCCACGGGCTTGACAGTTCAAATCCAGCAGCAGCTCTCCAGGAGCAAGGCCAGGTCTCCCACTCTCACCAGAGGGCAGTGATGCCCGCCCCCCCCAAAAAACAACAAAAAAATAAAAAATATTAGAAATTAGAAAACATAAAATAGAGAATCTTAATTAAGTCTGTGCATTTGGCATCAGGGGTGTAGTTAACTGTGATGGCTGTAGACTCATAGAAGCAGAAACAGATCTAAAACGGCATGGGAAGAATTTGATTCCTAGGATGGCTACTTTAGTTCCAGTTACATGTAATGGCTGAAAGGAATGATGTGCTGCAGTTAAGACGGCAGCTACTTCTAGAGCTGTGGTTCTCAACCTTCCTAGGGCCACAATCCTTTAATACAGTTCCTCTTGTTGTGGTGAGCCCCCAACCATAGAATTACTTTCATTGCTACTTCATAATTATAATTTTGCTACTGTTATGAATTGGGCAACCCGTGTGAACGGGTTGTTGGGACCCCTTTGTGATAGAACCGCTGTGGTAAGAGTGTCCTGAGGGACAAGTGGAGCTGATGAACAGGAGACACATGCCTTCTGCAGTCCCCAGGTCATATGCATACAGACAGACACAGTATAGGGATGGAGAGGTTACTGAATTTGATTACTTAAAAAGTTAGAGGTATATGTTTATTTGGCTTCACTCTTAATATTCAGTATTTCTCCAACCTGGTCTTGCAATATAGGCAATCAATCGCGAGCACAGGAACTTATAAGTTCACCTTTGGCCTGTATTTGAATAGATGTGTTAAAAGGGGACTAAGAATTGCCCAATCTGGTTTCATCATTTACTGCACTTTTTTGTTTTGGGTTTTTTTTTTTTTTATTGTTCACAGGGAGTTTATCTCAGATGTGTTTTGTCATTGGGACTGACTCCCTTGAATTTTTGCTCTATTTTTTTGTTTGTTTTTTTGGGCATCACTGCCCTCTGGTGGTGGGAGTAAGAGGCCCAGCCTTGCTGCTGGATTTGAACCTCCAACCCAGTGGGTTGAAGTCCCGTGCACAACCACTATGCCACTGGGCTCAGCCATGAGTTTTTGCTATATTTTTCTCTGTTTTTCAGGATATGAAACCCAGGATTGGACCCATAGGGACAGCAAGTAGAATAAGGGTTTCTGAAGGGTACAGTGGTAGTGGTGGTGGCAGGGAGGAAAGGAAGATGATGTCAAGGAATTATAGAAGGAAATGTTTTGAAAATAATTATGGCAGCAATTATACAATTTAACTTGATGTGATTGAACCACGGAATGATATCTGTATTAACTCTCAATACAATGGTTTTGAAAATAGATAAGCAAATAGTCAAGAGAGATTAAGGGCAAGAAAACCTAAGCCCCACCCAGAACTGCAGGGAGGACGGAGTTTTACCTTTGAAGGGAAGAGCAGAAAAGAAAAAGGCGTTTTAGCATGAGAAATTTTGAACAATTTGCTATTATCTGTACCGAAGCAGGACAGTCTAGGACTAAAAGTTAAAGGGGACTATGAATTTGATGTACTCATTATGGCAACCACCTGGATTCACTTACTGAATGGCTTAACCACAGGGCCTGCTGGTCTCAAGTGTAGGGAGGCGTATGTGGACTCCCACAGTTTGCAGCTGGTACCGACAGACCGAGCGGGGATGGCGAGGTCTGAGATGATCACCATCTGACCCAATAAAGTGAAAGACGCTGGACTCTGAGCGCTGGTGCACATTGCTGCAGCTTTGATGAATGCTCTACTGTAGACTGCACTTTTGCTACGGCATGCAGAGAGCCAAAGGTCCAAATGGAAAGGAAGACTCAGCACATCAAGATTTAGCACTGGGTTGCTAGAGACAGGCAATTACTTTGGGATCTGGAATATTTACAACGGAGTAAGATAAAGGCATGAAGTATCTGGCTTACAAGTTCTTAAGGGTGTGTTCCCCCGAAAAAATAAACTGGAAGGGGAAGGTAATCCTTCAATATAAAAGATAAAATGGCCCAAAGAGCCAGACAGTGAATTATTTCACGTGGATTTTTCAGCCAAGTGTATACATATTCTTAATTTTTTTATTAATCATTTTATTGGGAGCTCTTACAGCCCATAATTCATTAAAGTATAATTTTACAATTGCTACCAACAGCAGTTTCAGAACATTTTTTTTCTTGAACTTTTTGAGATCTGCTCCCTTTTATCCCCTCCCTGCCCCACCTTACCTCCCAGAAACCCTAAATATTATATTATTTTTTATTGTTACTATTTGCTGTATCTTACACCATCAATTGCATCCATTTCCCTGCAATTCTGTTATTCATTCCCCTTTAGTGGGGTTATACAATCATCATTGCAATCAGCTCCCCCTTCTTCCCTTTCCTTCCCCTTCTCTTACCGTACCCTCAGGGAATCATAACTCCCATTACTGTTTCTCAAGGGTTATCTATCTTAGCTTTCATGTATCCAAGGGTTTTATTTATACAAATGAACGCACATAGATCTAACAAGATTAATGAGGTGAAACAGACCATAATAGTAAGAGGAAGAAATAATAAAGAACTAGAGGATAGTCAAGTGTTTCATCAGTCCTAGACCACACTTTTGTGTGGCCCTTCTGCAAGGGACTTTCCAATTATCTTACACGTGGGTTTGGAGTCTCCACTTTGCCGTGTATAGCCATATTCTTTTGGTCTTACAAAATTCTATGATGTGATCTCCAGCTTCATTTTTATCACCAAAACCAACATTTCCAACTTGTTTTGCATTCTAAGTATCAATAATTATCCATGAATCTTGATTGCATGTTTTGTCAATTTCAGACAGAAGGCAGGGGCAGAACTGTATAATTCAATTTCTTCTTCACAAGCTTTATTGGTTGGCATGTAAATTTGAATAATACTTGTCTCAATAGGATTACATCTATCTGATTTCAAGGAAACTCAAACAGTCAGCAATGTACTTCAAAATAGATCCTGAAATGCCCCTTTTGATGATTTCAATGTCATTCCTCTTGATTGTGTCATTCCCAGCATAGAAAACCCTTCAACTTTCCGATTCAAAATGCCCAATACTAGTCCATTTCAACCTATTAGTGCTTAGGACATAATCAATCAATCAATCTTTGTTCACTCCCTTTAATTTCTAATGACTTCCCATTTTCCTAGAGTTATACTGTATATATAGTTCAAGTTCTGATTATTAGATTCTTATTAGATTTCTTCTCATTTTGAGTCATATCCTATCCGCAAATGATGGTGCCGAAGGCCTTACCCCGGCAAGCTTTACTCCATTCATGTTATTATGGTTGACTCTACTTTGAGAAGGCAGCGATTCTTCAGTAAGAGTTTGAGAGTCTTCAGTAATAGATGAGGGGCTCATCCCTGGCACAATCTCTGACACTGTTCTGTTTTTATTCATTAGGTCTTCAGCATCTGACAACATTTCAATGCTATCCATAAAGCTTACTTAAAGTGGCGAATTTCTCCAAAGTGAACAGCTAATTCCTTTTCATGGTTTATTCTTGTCTGGAAGCTCTGTTGAAACCTGTTGCTGTTGGTATTTAAAATTGCTTCCAGCATCACAGCAACACGAGCCACCAATGTGACAAGATGACAGAAAAGTGGTGGGCTACCAAGATACACAGATATCCAATATCCTGTTCAGCAGAGGGCTCAGGGACTGAGGAAGAGTGATAGACAGTAAAAAAATTTAAATATATTCTTTACCTGATAAACTGTATTGCTTGGTTTCTACTATTAATGACTTGTGAAGTAATATTAAGGGTGGTGCGATGAGATCCTTCTCCACCTTCTAACATTAATATTACATTCAGCATTTGATGAAAAACATAACTGATAACCTAAAAGAGAAAATTCAATTCAAAGAAGTTCTAGCAAATCCCTGAGCCTCAAAGATGGTGCTACAGGTGACAGTTAATTACTGTTATCCACCTGAAGATAAGGCAGGTTAACAGGAGTGCTGGTGGACAATAGGAATGTGTTTCTTGAGCCATTACCAGGGATTTGACAAATGCAATGAAGCAGAGTGAAAGAAGTATGTACACATCGCTGGGGTATCATACTTTTACTATATGGGACTAAAGTGAGAACAAAACCTTGAAAAACAGGCAAAGTTGAAGGTAGGGAGTTTGGTAGTGGGGTAGAATTATTTAAGAGGGTGACAGTGAGTGGGATACTTTCGAAAAATGCAAACAATGTGAATGAACTGCACATGTAGATATTTGAATGGTATATGCTGTTCGGTTATATTCTAAAAGATAAGAAAAATAAACTAGATTATTAAAACAGAATATGAATTCTATCACATCCATGCTTTAAACATAAAAGAATGATAAATCATAACAAATGGAGTATATTAAAAATAGACTGTCCAACATGTGACATGAATTATTTTATGAATTCTTTCAACATAGCTGTAGGAAAGATAAGACTTTTATATCTTTTGTCTGAATGAGAAGATAACACAAGAATACAGAGCTAAGTAGGTAGTGGAGTGAGAATTAGAATCCACGTATCCCACCACTATCTTCATAACTACCCCACTATTGCCCCTGTAAATTATCTGAAATGAAAATAATCTAGAAAATGAAAATGTCACTAAATCAGATCTGTTCAACCTTTTCTCACTGTATATTTCGTACACTTTAACTCAGCTAGTTAATGCATTTGAGTCTTGCTTTTTTTACCTTATTATCTTCTTTGCCATGGATTGGGGAACACAGCAAATACAATCCATGATAGGCAAGTTCTGGTATATATTTTGCTTCCATGAGGTTTCTAAGTAAAGAATGCAGAAGATCAGTGAATCCACAGCCCTTAATAGGGAATGCCTCTTAACCCTCTAAGCCACATTTAAATAATTTTCTTTTTGCCAATTATGATAGAATAGCAGTTGTGTTTCCACCAGAGAAATAATTATTATACTATATTAAGTTTGAACACTGGAAGATTTAATGGCTCACCTGATGTGTGAAACATGAACTTCACCAAATACTTGTTCAAAATTAGTTAATGCAACAAAGATCTGGAAAACAACACAAAAACAAGAGTGAATTTTTCTTGTTTATTACCTATAGTTTATGCCCTTTGAGGATGTCCCAAGGTCCTTGGATTTTTTTTGCTCCTTACTGTCACCAAGTAAATTCTGACTCGTCTTGACTTGATAGAAGAGAACAGATTAGCCCTTTGGACTTCCCAGGCCATACTTCTCGACAGACCCGGAAAGCCTCATCTTTTGCCTGCAGGATAATTTTCACTTACCTCTACACAATTCTGAACACATTGTGGCTTTTCTTTGAGGGAAAACTTGGGCAGAAGCCTTAAGAAATTCTTGAAAAGACTGAAGATGGCATTTCGAATATGAGAAAGGTCCCGGGCAGAAAAACAAATCTCCTCCTCCTCTTCTTGTTCTTGTAAACTTAAATCCATCTAGGTTATGAAGAAATGTATAGGTAACTTTCTAATGATGGCTAACGCTTTGTCCATTTGTTTTCACTGAATCTAAACAAAGTCCAGTTAAACTTGAGTAGCTGAAGCTGTGAACTGATAAGACTCTGACCAAACCCTGTGATTATTCTGGCTTTCTATAACCACACTATAAATTGTTGGACCAAACGAGGGCCAAATAGTTCCGAGTCCTATAATTTTGTGTCAATGAACTATTCCTTTGTTTCTTAGAAGTTTTAAAGTCAGTGAAGCAGTATTTTCTGTGTCTCACACGGGAATTTGGAATTAATATCATTTTATTATGCTCTCATGGACAAGAGTTCTCAGAATGTTCCAACAACCCTCACTGATGATAAGATTAGATATGCTAAATGCAGCAGGTAGCAAGCTTCCTTGTATACGTGGAATATAAGGGTAAGTGATGATGAGGAACTTGGAAGATAGCCAGTGTAAACGCACTCGATATTGTTACCCTAAGCCTAGAGATAACTTAAAAGCATCATGGATAAACTGGCAATGGTATAGGATCTTCTGGTAATTATCAAAACACCTAAAATCACATTTTAATCTAAGATCAAGCTCTAAATAAATTTAAAAAACAAGTGTATGGCTAATGGCTAAATGAATCAAAACCATGGGCAGATAAAGGATATATTTTATTACTCCAATTACTTCTTACCTCAATATCCTCTCTTCTGCATGGTTTTCCTCTTTTTCTATTTCCTCTTGAGTTACCCTGAGAGCTCTTAGGTTGTTCTTTCTTTCTTTTACGATTCAAGTTAGACTCCTGGGGCCAGCTTTTCTTGAGAATCTGAATGCATTTGTCAAACATCACTGGATGGAACACTTGATTGGCTACACTACCTATTTATAAAGAATAAAAAGTATATCAATCACTACCTTGAAAAGTTCCAATGAAAAGTAAATAAGCAAGAACAGCCTTTCTGTTGACTATGAATCACTGATTCTTTACCAAGTGGTACCATATCTTCAGCTTCTGTGGATGATCAATAGTGTTAAATTAGAAATATATTATACGATTTACACATCTAGATATGATGGGCTGTTTTGATAGCTGCCCTTCTACCAGTATATAAAATAATCATTGTAAAACACTGACCAACAAGCAGCGCACTATAATAAACCAACAAAATGCAACAATAAGCAGTAGTAAGGGATAAAGACCAAGAAAGCTTAAAACATAAAAAAATAAAAGTAACTCACTTCTTCTCAGTAACTACCACAATAAAATGCAAATGAACCAAAAGAGCCAATCACTAGGCCGTGACAACACTGACTAAAGAGAACGCCATCTAGCAGCATGCAGAGACTCAGCTCCAGGGGCACAAACAGGTTGAAAGTAAAAAAATGAAAAATATTTTTTTCCACACAAAAGAGGGCTGTAACCACAATATTAGACAAAGTAAACTTTGAAAGCAAACTGTTAGAGGAGACAAAGATATGTAAACAAGTCTGTGCGACCCAAGGATGGCTTCATAAGTTCTCTCAGTAATAGATCTGTCTTAGGCTCATCAGGAGAGCTTCAGAAAAGGGTCCCCTACAAAGTGGCTTCCAATGGGATTTTAGCTTTGCCAGTTAAATTCAAGGCAGAAAGGACATCTCAGTAGGCTATGGAGAGTGTCTTTTCTTTTTCTTTTTAAATTTAATTCCAAAGGGCCAATCTTGACAGCTTTCCTGGAAGGACAAAAGGGTGACATTGGAGCTCATTGGGGAGATGTTTTAAGACTACGGGAAACTGCATTAGTGTAGAAAAGGCCAAGAAACTTGTACCGGGGATGTTCATTTTTCCCACATCAAAGCCCCTGCTCAGCAAGACAGCGAGGGCTGTCCTACAACAATGTCCTTGTAAAGCTTACCCTTCCCAACCAGTAGCACTGACGTTGCCTATTAAAATTTCCTTTGGTTCTTCAAAATCAAAGAACGTTTTAAAGGAACACAATTTGAGAAAGGCCAGAATGCCAAAACTACCATTTTGATGTGATAGAAACTGAAGACTACAGAGTTCTTTGGGTAAGAATCAAATTCACTCGATGCCACTGAGTAACTTGATTCCTGATGAGTCTTCAAAACCACAAAGGAAGAATATTAATTTGTTCAAGCAACGAAACATCTGGAACGATAGCTGCAAATGTAGCATCACCTAGTTAAATTTAGGATAAGTCACAGTCATTCAGCGAGACTCATCTTTTGAGTTTGGTCGAGTCCAAAGAGGAGATGTAAAGGGCCTATGTTGAGAACCACCTAGCTATCTTTCATGTCCTTCATGATGGCAAGAATCTCTACAATTCCTCCAGGAATATAACATTCTTTGGGTTTACCATTTTCCTAAAGACAAACAGTTCTAATAACTTCCACTTGATTTTTCCTATCATAACACTGCCAAATGCTACATTTTTTTTTTTAAGTGTCTAGGTTTTTAGGCCTGATTCTGGGATTACTTGGGATGCAGGTTCAGAAAATTACATTGGAGAGGCTATGTCAGCTCTGGATTCTTAGATGTGGTGTTTCACTATATTGGAAGCTGTTGTTTTTGTGGTGGGTGCTTTTAGGTACCGTCCAGTCAGTTCCAACTCACAGTGATCCGATGTCCCCAGAAAAAGCAGTACTGTCTGGTCCGGTGCCACCCTCACCATCTCTCGGGCTGGAGACAGTCATTCTAGCCTGTGAAAAGTCGTCCTCTTCTTTGCTGCCACGCTGCCTTCCTAAGCATCATAGGAATGGTCTTTCCTGACACGTACAAAGTATGCGAGATGAAACTCGTTCTTCCGAGACAGGTTTGTTTGTTCTTTTGGCAGTCCATGGTATTGTCCAAGAGTTTTCACCAGCACCATAATTCACATGCATTGATTCTTCTTTGGTCTTCTTTACTCAGCGTGCAACTTCTACACACATGGCACATGGTCCCACTCAGGCTCACTTTAGTCCTCAAAATGCCATCTTGGCTTTCAACACGTCAATAAGGTCTTGCAGCAGACAGATGTACTCAATGGAACGCACAGCTCCTGACTGCAGCTTCCATGTGCACGGATGGTGGATCTAAGCAAGTTGATTTTTTAATGGGACAGCAGGGTGAAGAGTGGTATATGCAGTGGTGCTCCCCCAAGCCCCCCAAAAGAGTGGTATATGGCATATGCTCGATGCCTCAAAAACTAGAGTTATATTGAAAACTGGTGCCAATGTTGTGATCAGTAGGTCAAATACCCACAAACAAGTCTCACTGCCAGCAAGTCAAGTCTGACTCATAGTGAGTGACCCTATCAGTTAGGGGAGAACTATCCCTGTGGGTTTCCAAAGGGTAATTCTTCACAGGAGTAGAAAGCCACATCTTTCTTCCGTGGTGCAGCTGGGAGTTCGAACTGTTGACTTTGGAGTTAGCAGCCTAATGCATAACTCCTATGACACCAAGACTATGCAATGCCATAGGAAATAAACATATAAATGCATAAATATATGCATAAAAACCTACTAAATCTATTTAAAAAAGCAGAAAGAGGGAACATGGAACAATAGTTACATGGAACCAGTAGGAAAAATGCCAAAGACTTAATCATGTTGATAATTCCTTTAAGCAAGGATTGCCAGAATGGATTTTAACAAGCATAACTTCACTACATCTGCTTTGCATAGTTACCTTATATAGGAAAACACAATTGGACATAAGATAAATGCACGAAAATATTGTAACAAGGATATTGTCACAAGGCAATGGAGAATGACAAGGAATGTAACACAATACCAAATGGACTGATAAAGACATCATTCCAGAAATATCAATTCATCAGAAGACATAAATCATAAATATCTAGTTGCAGATTTCCAAAATCCATAATTTATTAGGATCCGCATAGTGAAAGGCTTTTGCATCATCAATAAAACACAAGTAAACATCTTTAGGGTTTGGATTCAAAATCTATCTGACATCAGCAATAATATCCCTTGCTGCACATTCTCTTCTGAATACTGCCTGAACCTCTGACAGGCCCCTATATCTGTTGTGGGATAATCTTCAGGAAAGTTTTATTTGTGTGGTACATCAATGACATTGTTCTAGAGTTTGAGCATTCTGTTGGGTCAACTTTCTTTGCAATGGGTACAAATATGGATCTTTTCAGTAAGTTGACCAAGCAACTGTCTTCTTCTAAATTGCCTAGCTTAAGTGTGTGGGCACTGCCAGTGCTTCATCAGCTTGTTGAAATACTTCAATCGGTATTTCATCAATTCCTAGGGTCTTTCTTATGGTTAATGCTTTTAGTGCAGCCTGAATTTCTTCTGTGTCGTTGGTTCTCGCACCGAAAATACCTCTTGATATGTTGGAATGTGAACGAGTTCTTTTTGGTATAATGACTGAATTCTCTCCATCATCTGTGGATACTTTCTGCATCATTCAATATTTTTTCACACAGACTCCTTCAATGTTGCAAATCAGGCTTAAATTGCTTTTGGAGTCCTTTTAGTATAAGATATACTGAGTATATTCTTTCTCTTTGGTTTCCTAACTCGAGATCATTACACATTTTATATTTGGCTTTGATAAGTTGCTCTTTGACTTCATTATTTTTTCCATTTGCTTTATATACTCTATGATTAAAAGCAAGTTTCAGGGTAATTTCTGACAAGCACTTTGATCTTTTCATTCATTCCTGTATTTTTAATATCCATATACTATCTTTATGATGTCCCTCATGTCTCCCATCGCTCATCATTATCTTCAGTCATTAGTGTTCACTGCGGCCAATCTGGTAAGATGCTCTTGAAATCCAGGTGGGATAAACTAAAGGTCATATTTTGGCTCCCGTGGACTTGTTTTCATTTTCTTCCGCTTCAACCTGAACTGATCTGATGAGGAACTGGGGTTCTGTTCCACAGTGAGCCACTGGTCTGGATTCAGCCGCTGATAGTGCGCTCGATCATGTCTTCCCACCATCGTAGTGAATTTGATTTCCATCTATTTCAGTTAGAGAAATTCATGTGTATATATAACTGAAGAAGATATTTGCTGTCAGCAAGTTGTTGATCTAGCAAAACTCTAGAATGTAATTTCCAAATTTCCAACTTTGTTTCTACATCACGGCCATTTTTTCCAATGACTGTGCCTTCCTGTTTCCAACTCTTTCATTCCAATCCCCAACAGCTATCCATGCATCTTGATTGCATGCTTGATTAATTTCAGACGAAAGACACTGGGAGAATACTTCAATTTCTTCATTATTAGCTTATTAGGTGATACATAAATTTGAATAATAATTGTATTAATTTGGTTCCCTTGTACAGGATAGATATAATCCTATCACAAGACCGCATTGTACTTTTTTATTATTAGATCTGTGTAGCTGTTTCTTCTCATTTTGAGTAGTGTCCCATTGGCAAATGAAGGTCTACTCTGGCAAGCTTTATTCTATTCATGTCGTTATGGCTGACTAGACTTCTTCAATCATATTTTGAGTGCTTTCTGACTGAAGGGGCTCTTTTTCTGGTAGTGTCTCTTAAAATGCTGTGCTTTGATTCACTAGGCCTTAAGTATATGACAATATTTTAATGCTATCCATAAGGTATTCAGTGGTTAATTCCTCCAAAGTAGACAGCTGACCCCTTCTTCATAATGTGCTCTTAGTCTGGACACTCCACTGAAATCTGTTCACTTTGGGTTACTCTCCTGGTGTTTGAAATACCTGTTATGTAGCTCCTAGCATCACAGAAACACACAAGCCATCACGGTACAACAAACTGACAGAAAAGTGAATTCGAACAGACTCTTAAAGAATAATCTCAATACTTCACAACTTTTACAAAAAACTAATGAGGATGGAGCACCCTCCAATTCACTTTATGAATCCCTTACACACTTACATACTTAAACCAGTCAAATATCAGGAAATTATCCTTTAGGAATATATTCACCCATGTATACATATATAGACACACATACAGGCATACCACCAAGATTATGGGTTCGGTTCCATATCATCATTACGAAGCAAATATTGCATTAAAGTGAGTCACCACGACGATTTAGTACAGTTCCTCATGTTGTGGTGACCCCCAACCATAGCATTATTTTCATTGCTACTTTATAACTGCAATTCGGACTGTAATGAATTGGGCGACCCCTGTGAAAGGGTAGTTTGTCCCCCAAAGGGGTCGGGACCCACAGGTTGAGAACTGCCGTGATAACGTATTAGAAAGAGCCCTGGTGTTGTTGTCTGAAAAGCATTAAGCCTAAGTTCAGTGCTTGCTTCAGCACCACATATACTAAAATTGGAACGATACAGAGAAGATTAGCATGGCCTCTGTGCAAGAATAAGTGTAAAGTTGGTAGTTCAAACCTATACTCCTTGTAGTGTAGTTCAAACAAGGCACTCCTTGGAAGAAAGATGAGACTATGCGTCCCCATGAAAGATTTAAAGGCTTGATTCTTTATTTCTGGCCCAAATGAGTTTGAATAGATGCAATGGCTATTGGTAGGCAGTCTATTATGTATGCAAGCATTATGGGAAAGTTAGAAATAATGTAATAATTACCAAAATTTGAAAAGAGACACTAAGCTCATGCTGTTGGAAAAACAGTCCTGATATACGGGCTGGACACTGTTGACATAAGTCTTCATTATTAAAAAATGTATTATTTGTGAAGTACAATAAAATGAGGTATAAAAATACATATGAAGAGGCTTCAAAAGTTGGCAGAAACTGTGTTAGGCAAAGAAAAAAAAAGAAAGCTTGCAGAAGAATTCCATTATTTTTCAGCCTTTTAATTCCATTTTCTCATCAACTATTTAAAATCTTCTTCCCACTCCCACTGTGTGTATAGGTGTATGTGCATTCTGTATGTAAATGCAAACATTCTCAAAATATATAAGTAAAATGACTTCGGTACATTATGACAAATCCTACAACCAAGAGGAATTTATCATAGGAAACAGAACAATGGTTTAATGTGTGGAACTCAATCAATGTAATATACTATATTAATGAGATGAAGAACAAAAGTTGCATGATCATCACATACAGAAAAAATGATAAAATCATTTCATGTTAAAATACAACTATTACAAATAATCATCTTCAGTCTTACAAAGGACACCATTTAAAAACCTAGTTATAACAAACTTAAAAGACTAAATGTGGGGCTGAGCCCCGGTGGCGGAGTGGTTGTGTGTGGGACTGCGGCCCACTGGGTTGATAGTTCAAATCCAGCAACAGCTCTCTAGGAGCAAAGCTGGGCCTCCTACTCCCACCAGAGGGCAGTGATGCCCCCCCACCCTGAAAAAAAAAGACTAACTGCTTTCCATTAAAAACATAAACAGGGGGCTGAGCCCCGGTGGCGTAGAGGTTGTGTGTGGGACTGTGGCCCACTGAGATGGAGGTTCAATTCCAGCTCCAAAGGAGCAAAGGCTGGGCCTCCTACTCCCATCACCAGAGGGCGGTGATGCCCAAAATTAAACAAACAAACAAAAAAGTTGAAGAAAAAAAACAAAACAGAACCAGGACAAGAATGTTCATATTCATCTTATCATTGGTTAATAGATCATAGAAAGAGAGACTACGGTATTTTGATGTAAGTAACAATGTCATTTTAGTGTATTTTTTTAATGCCAACAACACTGTCCCTTTAAGAGTATTTAGACACTTTCAGAAGTGTCCCATGCTAAATATTTTTAAAAATATTTTTAAAACAATAACAACAACATTGGACACTTATGCATATCATTTTACCAGCTTCAAACTCATACGGAATAAATCTATGACATTTCTTACAAATGCACTTAGCAAGCTGATTTTCTGTTCTACGTAAATACTAGGTTCTTCGTGTTCCTAGGATATGAGATAGGAAGAAGGACTTCTTGATTACTCATGGAAATGCCACCAAGTGATCTGAGAATAAGAGAAATGTAAAAGTCCCCATGAATAGTCTTCCCTCTACTTTTCTCATCAACTATCACCAACTATTGTGTGATTTCTCAATGACAGTAGTTTAAAACCTATTTTTAGCCTCTGTAGAGAAGACACTGACCATCCCAATGACTCTCACCTGAACAAGGAGCTGGGCGAGTAGACAGCGGTCATGACAGAACTTCATACTGAGGGGAGCAAAAGTTAGAAACATCCTCCCTCTAGCCTTAAGCCTCTCAAGTTATTTGCATTAAATTAAAGGCACAGTCCATGAGAAACAGAGTAGATTATCAAAAAGAAACACATTAAAGAGAGAAGTAGAAAAGACATTTTCTAACATCTACAAAAGACACAGTAGTTCCCATTTTTTTTAATCCCATTGAATTTTCAGAACAAACGTACAGGACAATCATAATTGCCCTATTTTATGAGTACAAAAGGAAAGTAAAGAACGAAAACCACACAGAAAGAGAAAAGGTTGTGTTATACTAAATACACATACCTGGTACTTCTAGTAACAGAAAATAAAGTGCCGCAGCATGAAGGCCATATTCCCGATACTGTACGCTGGTGTTCTTCGTATGTACTATTTGAACAAAATGATAGAATAATGCCACGAGCGCACTATGAGATATATTATTTTCAATGAAGAAGGTCCAAAGATTCTAAGGGAAGGAGAAAAGAGGATAAATCACAGAAGTCACAAGTTAAAGAAAGAGACATCTTCTATTATTTGATATTTTTCAAAGCAATTGGGTGTTACAAGTAGAAAAATTGACCAGTCTGACTACTAATAAAAAATGTTTGCCATCTTCAAAAAGATTGAAACAAGGGCTGAGCCCCGGTGGCGTAGTGGTTGTGTTCAGGACTGCGGCCCACTGGGTTGGAGGTTCAAATCCAGCAGCAAGGCTGGGCCTCCTACTGCCACCACCAAAGGGCAGTGATGCACCAAAAACCAAACCAAAACAAACAAACAAAAAGATTGAAACAAAACCTTGCATTTAAGATTTTAGGATTCAAAATTATAAGAATAAATAAATATTCAAGAGTTTCAAAGAGTCAAACCTTCAAAAACAAAGTTATAAGGATATAGATGTCAATCGTTAAAGGTCCCGAGTACACTAAGACTTAGGGGCTCTCCTCTATAAGTTAATAAGAGGAGTCCCTGCAGTGTAGTGGACAAGCATACATGGTAACAGATCAGTCATTACTCTGTCAGGTCCCCCTTCATCTGTGTTAAATGTACCCAAAGGCCATTTTTTACGCTCATTGCGAATTGAAGAATCCAGAGACATTTCTTGGGAGATAGAACATATCTAGTGGCTTCAAAGGATAATAACCATTGATCTGTTCCCAAAAGATGACAGCCTGGAAACCTGTGGCACAGCCCTACTCTGTGACATAGAATGGCTAACCACCGAGAGCCCCCAACAAGAGATTGTACTTGTCCCATGCCTTCTAATAAACACATATAGAGGAAATGGTTTGGATCAGGCACATCTTAATCCTTAAAGTAACCTATTTGTTTTTCGACACTTTAATGAGGTTTTGTAAGGCAGATTTGAACAATGCAATGCAGTGCTGTTTGATCTCGACTGCTACTTTCATGAGGTTAGAGAGTAGAACCAAGCAAGATATAATCCTCGACAACTTCATTCCTTTCTGTTTTTCATGATGTTAACTGTTGGTCCAGCTTTCTTGACATTACGTTGTAATCCATTTTGAATGCTGCAAACCTTGATCCTCAGTAGTAAAAGCTTCCAGTCTTCGAATTCAGGAAGCAAGGTTGTGTCATCTGCCTATCAGAAGTTGTTAATATGCCTTTCGCTAATCCTGATGCTCGGTTCTTCATATCATCCAACACTTTGAAGTGTTGAAAAACAAGGATGCTACTTTGAGGACTAAGGTGCACCTGTCCTGAGTCATGGTATTTTCACTGCATATACATATTGTCATAAGCATATGAATACTGGACACTGAATTAGGGCAAATATCTAAATTTCACTGAAAATGTCAATACCTCAATAAGAAAAAAGATAGTCCAATAAAAATGGGCAAAGGACATGAACAGACACTTTTACCACGACATTCAGGCAGCCAGTAAACATAAGAAATGCCATTAGAGAAATACAGATCCAGTGAGATATATTCTCATTTCAGCATTAACAGCAAAGTTCTGTAAAAAGAGAAGACAACAAATGCTGGGAAGAGTAGGCAGTCACTGGAGCCCTTGTACAGTGCTGGTAGGACTGCACAGAAGGGCAGTCACTGTGGAAAACATATGGTACTTCATCCAGAATGTTGGAAATAGAAATATCATATGATGACCAGCAATCCCAATACTTGGTCCAGGGATTCTTAAACTTTTTCCACTCTCATTTCTTTTCACCGAGAAATTGGCTACACTGGGAAGCACTGGTAGAAACACCTTAGGTTCACGATGTGTTTGATTTTATATTAAGTTTTGGATGGTGCATGTTGAGAAACCTTTTCCTGTTGCCAAATTTTTAACAATCCCTATGTTTAGTTATATATAAGATTATAACTCAGTTTATGAAGCTTTGTCCTAGAAAAGTATTAGCTGTGACACAAACAGAAATGGGCACACCTATGTTGACTGCAGCATTATTCACAATGGCAAAAAGATAAAGAACAACTTAGATGCCCATCAATGGAAGAGGGGCTGAACAAACTGTGGTACAGACACACGATGGGATACTATGCAAGGCTAAAGTATCATAATAAATCTGTAAAATATCTTATAATATGGATGAACTTCGAGGACATTGAATGAAACCAGGCAATGTCAAGAACAAACACTGTATGAGACCACTGTTATATCAAAAAAAAAAAAGCCTTTCATGCCAACAGAAGTATCCTTTCATGATAACCTGGGGTTGAAAATAAAGGAAAAGTAAATTACCAACTAGAGGGTAGCTACATATTAATTTCAGTGAAGAGAAAGACAAATGAATAAATAAAATTATGTTGTTAAAAAATTAATAACCATATCAAGTAGCCATAAAAATGTTTACATGAAATCCCTACAATTACACACCAAAAAGTCAAACAACCTAATAAAAGATAGGCATGGTTTGAAGACAAACAAGCACCCAACTAGCTAAGAAGCAACAAAGTTCACAAGGAGGAAGCACACCAGTCAGTATGATCATGAGGTGTTGATGGGGTCAGGCAGTAGGCATCAAAGATCCAGAACAAAAAATCCTATCAATGTGAGTGAGGGGGAGTGCAGAGTAAAGACCCAAAGCCAATCTGTAGACAATTAGACATCCTCTTATAGAAGGGTCATAAGGAAGAGATGAGCCAGTCAGGGTACAGTATAGCACCAAGAAGGCATACAACTTTCCTCTAGTTCTTTAATGCTTCCCCCACCGCCCCACCCCATCATGATCCCAATTCTACCTTACAAATCCAGCTGGACGAGAGCATGTACACAGGGATAGGCAAAAGCTGGAAACACTGGAAATCCGGGATAAAACTCTCAGTACCAAAAATGAGAGTAGTGATACCAGGAGGGGAAGGGGAAGGTGGGAGAGAAAGGGGGAACCAATCACAATGACCTATATATATAACCTCTTCTCTGAGGGACAATCAACAGAAAAGTGGGTGAAGGGAGACACTGGTCAGTATAAGACATGAAAAAATAGTAACAAGGTTTTTTTTTTGTGGCATCACTGACCTCTGGGGGTGGGAGTAGGAGGCCCAGCCTTGCTGCTAGATTTGAACCTCCAACCCAGTGGGCCGCAGTCCCACGCACAACCACCACGCTACCAGGGCTCAGCCTGTTTGTTATTTTTAATGAGGGTTCAAGTAAAAAGAAGATGTTTGTGTTTGACACAATAGGTCTATGTATAGATTGTGATAAGAGTTGTATGAGCCTCCAATAAAATGATTTTTTTAATGGGCATGGAATTTTAAGACATTTTTCCAATGAAGCTATATATATGGTCAAGAAACACATGAAAAGATGCTCACCAGCATTAGTTCTGAGAGGATGCAAACCAAACCCACTGTGGTGAAGTGCATTCCAATTCATAGCAACGGTCCAATCTCACAATACATAGGGTTTCTGAGGATGTTGACATTTAAGTGAGGAGAAGTCCTCCTCAACTGATGGACCTGAAGAGGTAACCTTTCCATTAGCAGCAAAATGCCTAAGCTAGGGTCACTGGGGCTGCTTTCACCTCCAATAGAAAGGCAATTGTCACTAGACCAAAAGCAAACAAGTGCTGTCCACAATGTGAAACCATATGAACTCTTATTCATTGCTGAGAGAATTAGAAAAGAGTGCCACCACCATGAAAATAGCTTGGCAGGTCCTCAAGAAAGTTAATGATAAAATTACCTTGCAACTCAGCGATTCTACTCCTAGGTATACCCCCAAAATTAAAAGCAGTACCACAAATGTGTTTGTACACAAATGGTCACTGCAGCACTCTTCACAGCCCAAAGTGGAAACAATTCAATATCCATCAACAGATGAAAAAATAAAATGTGGTTTACACATAAATGGGATATTACTCTATCATAAAGAGAAATAAAGTTCTGACACAGACTATCAGGATGACTCTTACAAATACATGCTAAGTGATCTACGTCAGTTACTAAAGTACAAATATAAGAGGGTTTCAAATGTTCATGGAAAATGGAAATAAAAGATGATGAATCCCCTCACATTGTATCAATCCCTCTTATATGCACTATCTCCAACAGGCAAATGTATAAAAAGTGGTTACTTAAGAAAGAAGAATGGTGAAAGGAAAAACACCATATAAGGAATACTGAGTTTCAGTTAAGGATGATGCAAACAATGGAAGTGGATGTGGTAATGGCTGCAAACAGCAGATGTTAATTCATGCCACTAAGGTATTGGAATAAAACGTAGGAAACGACCAAATGTTTTACACATTTTTTTTTTAGCTACATACACACCTACACACACAAACCACAGGCTACAAAACTTCAGTATCAGCTTTATTCTTAAGTTTTTTCTCTGAGATGACAGAGAAATAGGTGGCTAATGCCTTGGGTAAGCTTGTATTTGAGCTCATTTTATAGTTAAAAGGCTCTCAACAATCTCCTTTCCCTCACTATAATGCATCTCCTGCTTTTACCATCATTACATCTCTCTCAAGGCATTTTGCAGCCCTGGTTGTGCGGTGGTTAGGCATTGGTTGCAATCCTCCTGGCTGACAGTTCTGAGACCAGCAGCAGCTTGGCAGGAGGAAGACTGGGCTTTGTACTCCCATGAACAGTCTCAGAAACCCAGGGGGTCACAACGAGTCAGCACTGACTCCACGACAGTGTTTTGGAGTTTCTGTTCTCCTTGAAGATCACTAGGGACAATACAATTATCATCACGCAAGCAGCCTTGTCTCAAAACTCAGCCTAGTCAATCATCTCTGCAGCAGCTGATAACCACTTTCTAGTCTTTGTACAAGTTGATATCCTATTGGCCGATACTTCGGAAAATGTTTCTATCTATTTCCATTAAAAATTATTTTGTGCTTTCAGTGATGGTTTAACAGTAGCATAGATTCCCATTCAACAATTTCCACACAAGTTGTTCAGTGACATTAGCTACAGTCTTCACAATGTGCACATTCCATTATTATTTTTTTTGGGGGGGGGGGGCATCACTGCCCTCAGGTGGTGGGAGTAGGAGGCCCAGCTTTTGCTCCGTGGAGCTGGAATCGAACCTCCATCCCAGTGGGCCGCAGTCCCGCGCTCAACCACTACGCCACCGGGGCTCAGCCTTATTCTCATTATTCCCATTCTGGTTGTACTGTTTTGAATAAATCGAGTTTCCCCAACTTCTTACATTCTCAATTCTGTTTTAAAGTGATCATTGGTCATTTGATCTAGTGATTTCTTTTAAGCATATAGCTACTCTGGATTAGCAAGTCTAACTCAGAATATTTATTCAAGATAAAGTAAAATACATGTTCATATAAACATTTGTACATGAATGCTCACAACAACTTTACTTGAAGTAGCAAAAAATTGCAAACAACTCAAATGCCCATCTATAGGAGATTAAATTAAAATATATACTTAATGACACACTATGCTACAATTTTAAAAAGAGCAAGACAATGAAGCATACAACAATATCTTACAAATAAGAGTGAAATTACATACACAAAAAATATTTGGATTCCACTTATGACATCCATGGACAAACAAAACTAACATACAGGGCAGTAATAGGAAAGATTCCTTTTCCAAGTCTGTCAACTTGATCTCCTCATTTCTGATGTAACTGTACTCAGTTTCTAGACTTTTACTCTCTCATAAATTTCACAGCCCTGGGCTTTGTATATATACTAATAAAAATGTAGAACATAAAATAATAATACATGTCCTAAAATTGGCCTATTAACATTACTTAGGATATTGTTCATGAAGCCTTCTTCAGAGAGTTGGTGATAAGAGTAAATAAGTTCTAATATGCAGAACAGAATCTGCTATAAACGCCATTTTGAATTCCATAGTGAAGCCCCATTGCAGAATTCCATAATCCATTCTCTAACTAACTCATAGTCCTATGTTCTACCATATACACCTATCCACTTCGGAAGACTCAGACAAGCTAATTTTTCTCTGAAGTCGTTTGGTTCATCTTGTCTTTGTCTGTATTCTTTTCCTTTAATTTGCTGTTGTAAAAAGAAAGCATTGGGCTGAGCCCTGGAGGCGTAGTGGTTGTGTGCGGGACTGCACCCCACTGGCTTGGCAGTTCAAATCCAGCAGCAGCTCTCCAGGAGCAAGGCTAGGTAGCTCCCACGACCACCAGAGGGTAGTGATGCTACCCCCCCAAAAGAAAGCATTACTTACAAAAACACAAAATCATACCTTGAAATTTTGGATAGCTATTCGGCTATTCCAAATAATTAACCACATTTTAAATGCTCTTGTTGCATTCATTGGAAACTGTAAACTAAGTTTTACAATACATAATAATGGTTTCTATCTTCCACTACAAACACTGAAAGATGTGTTACTTCATTTTTAACGTTTTTTTTTTTACCTCTGTAGATCCGTGTTCCTCAGTAGCAAAAGGGAGAAGACTTTCATAGAGTTTTATGAATGCACCCAATCCATTCTCTATGATATCTGCTTCTATGGTGGGATCCAATGGTTCTGTCTCTGTGAAATCCAGTTCCCACACTGTATCTACCCATGCTAATTAGAGAAAACAGAAAGGAATTAGTAAGTGCTCAGTAAGAGGTAAACTAAACAAAACAAAAAAGCAATCTTTTTTAATCAGTCTATACGAGAAAAATATTTTAGTCATAATCCACTTTTTCTATAATACAGATGCTGTATAACTAAAAGAAGCAGAAAGGTTCTGAAAATATATATTTTTAAACTAATAACTGACATTATGAGACTGGTCTTCTTAAAAAATTATCACAAAGCAAAATACTATTTTGGTATAACAATTCCAGAGAATGACTTAGAAACACATAATGATCAGACTCTACCACATAATCAATATGATGAAGAAACGGGTTAATCAAAGATTGGTTCATATTACCTTTATGAAAATTTCATAACCATGTTAATAAACTCCAATAAAGTTTGAGAAACATTGCTTTCTAACACCTGTGCACACAATTTGGGAAACATTATTTCTCTCTCCTATCAATTTGCTCTCCATTACTTCACCATATTTCCACCCAGTAGGGCACTTCCCCCCTATTTCGGCCTGCTTTAAGTTTACAGGACTAACAAAAAGATGTAAGTCCATAAAAACCTACAGACTAACATGGCTGCATCTTACCCAAGGGGAAAAACTCAATATATTCAATTCGAGAAGGAAAAGTAAAACAACTCAAATTAATGATCATAGGACTTAGGAGACACTCAGGATTCACTGTCAACAATCTTTCCTATGGAATAGTTTAACATGCCCCCATTATTGATTTATTTTTTCCTGGTCTCCTAACAAATGTTCTTGCATCTGTTCTAGGCCCGCCCCCTCATCTTGAATCACTCATCTGTTATTTCATAGGTTCACCAACTTTTTTGACCGGTTGGCCCTTTTTTCAGACTCAGCACTCCCTGGCAATTAAAATTCTGGAGTACAGCCCAGAATCCTGGGTAAAGTGTAGGTATCTGCTTTTGCAGTGCCCTAGATGGTCCCCCACATGGGGGTAATAGCTCATACAAGGAAACATGTAACTCAACAAAAAAGCCACTGCCATCAAGTTGATTCCAACTCAGAGTGGCCGTATAGGATAAGGCAGAACAGGTCCTATGGGGTTTTCGAGAGACTAACTCTTCTGGGGAGTGAGCTTCATCTTTCGTAAACCCTCAGGAGGGCTTGTGCAAACTCCCATTAAGGTTCTTTTCTACTTCACTTCAGACAGAAGAATGGAGTTACCACCTACTTCTATATACCTACACTTCAGGCAGAGGAAAAACTTCTATGGCAAGTGCTTAGGGCACAAAGAGGGGTCTTGTCCATAAAGATCTCACTAGCTCATGCTTTTGAGTAAAATAAGAGAGCCTGAATAATTGGAAATGCCAGAGTTTTTTGAGTCAAACAGAACAAGCCTAATACCTTGATTTGATCAATCATGTGTGATTAAACTCAAGAATTATTAAACTGAAGAATTATTGGGAATCATGTGTATAAGGGACCTGAACAGTGTGCTTGCCACATACTCACTCAAAGACAAGCTATCTTTACAATGGATAAATGTTCAATAGCAATGGATGAGTAGAACACTAGAGCACTTTATAGGAAACACCACAGAGAAGAACAGCAAGTGGGGAGGATGATTCAGGGAGACTTGACCATGGGAGTTTTCCATGCAACAAGTCAAATTGTTTCCAAATAGAAAGTAAAGCCTAGGGCAGTGCAAAGTGTTAGGGAATAAAATTGTTACAATATAGTTTCTGTATGAAGACTGAGAATTTGTATCAACAGCTATTCAACAAGTATTATGTGTTAGGTTCATCTTCACAAAAACTAGGTGAGGCAGGTATTTTAATCTCCATTTGACAGATAGGTACCAAGGTTAGACTTGTCGATGATACGTGGCTACTCTGTGGTCAAGACTTCAAACCTCAAGCTATGGGAAAGTTGACGAGCATCGTCAGTGAAGGATTCGGTCATTTGTTTAAGAAACAAAGGAGACATTAAAGATTTAAAGACTGGCTACGTTCTCCATTTTGTTTTAAAAAATGATCCTGGCAGAGGTGTGGGTTGACAGCAACGAATGCTTGCCAATGTAACTACCTGGATACACTAATGAGTGCCTAACCCAGCCAGTGGCATCAGGGATGGAGCACCAGCCCCATAAGCTATATGTAAGGGTTAGACGAGTGATTGTGGGTATAACGTTCTAGGAGGACTACGGGCTCTCAGGTTTGTCGGTGCGCTATGCTGTTAGCTGACTCTGAGAAGGCATATTTACAATACATGTTTGGCCGACCAAAAAGGATTCCTTTCCACGCAGGTGAGACGTGGGAGGTACCTGTGAGCTATCTAATTGAACTTGCGACCTCCTGAAGAACTCGATCAAGAAAAGTATTCCAAGAAACGGATTTGCTAGTTGCAAGAAAAGAAATAAATGAGGTTGCCAAGGAGATCTGCATGGAAGGCAGAGAAGAGATGTCAAAGAACAAAAACAGAGAAAGCTTTTATTTTAAAGGGTTTTCTCACTGGGCGGAGCCTGCTATTCTAGCCTTCAGCTCATTAACGCCCTAGGGGATACAGTGGAAACACACACCCACCCCCTCTCCCGCCCTCCCTCCCTCTCTAACCCCGCCGAGAGCCTAGCCCGCCGCTCTCCATTTCTTTCACTGGAACCCGCGGAGGGACCGGCCGAGGCCTGACGCTGGGAGCTCCCTTCACGCCGCTCCCCGCCCCGCCCGGCTCCCCGCGCACACTTCCACTCCCATGCCCCGCGGCTCCATCGCTCACCCAGACGGAGATCCGGCGGGCACCACAGCTGCAGACTGGCGGCAAGGCTCTGCAGCGCCATGGCCTGCACGCCACCACTCAGCTTCCGGGTAGTCAATTTCGGAGCTCGCTCCCGCGCGCGCTCCCAGGCCATACTGTTGACCAGTCAGAACACACAGGATTTCTCTGGGAGCCAATCAGCGCGGCCATGCTGAGTTTATCTCATCAACCAATCGCCTGTGTCCTTCGACGCGTGCGCAGAACGAAGTCACCCAGGGAAGGTTAAATGAGCTCTGGGTGGTGCCGTGGTTAAAGCGCTGGACTGTTAGCCAAAGGTTGCTGGTTGCGACTCAGCAGTCAACCGAGGCTCCGCAATGACGAAAGATTGTATTCTGCTCCGTAAGAATACAATTTTTTTTGGTTCTGTTCTATTGGGTTGCTGCTGAGTCAACGGATTTGACGGCAAAGGATTTATCTGGGCTTTTTTGTTTTTAGTGTTTCCCTCCAAGGTTCTAATGTAGGCAAGTTTAATCCCTTACCACCTTGAGAAGGGATTTTAAAGAGAACTTGAAGTGTCATTTTCCTGTTTTAACTGTCCCTCACAAGTACCATCTCAGCAGTGTGCCAAATGTCAGTCTTTTGGAATTAACACGATAAAGGAAGGGCCGAGTACGCGGTAGCACCTGCAAGCATCTCGTGGAACGTGGGCCTCCACTTTGCCAAGAGGCCGCAAGCACCGTGACGATTAAGGGCGAGGTCGGACAGCAGTCTCCCGCTGCGCATGCGCAACACCTTCGCTCTTCGCCTTCTTGCCGGAGCAGGGCTTTGCGCATGCGCTGCCACCCCACCGTCCGCTGTCCGAGAGTAGCCGAGTCCGCGAGGCGGTCCTCCCTCGCCGCGTATCCGCCGTAGCACTACGGTGCGCCGCACTGCCGCGAGCCAGGAGGCTAGTCCTGCTGCCTGGTGTTGAGTCCCGGCCGGCCGGCGTAGCGGCCACCTCTGCGGGCTTTGTCGCGCCACTCCGGGCTGGGCTTGGGGTGCCCCGCGGCGAGGCCAGCATCGCTGCGCGGACCCTTGTCCGCACGCGGCCGCCGGCTGCTGGGGGCTGCAGGGGCTAGCGGCCCTGGAAGGCGCCTTTGCGGGCACCGCGTCCAGCGCCGGGTGCCCGAGCCCCTCCCCGCGCACCGCCGCCCACCCCCGTGCACCCTACCAGCCCGAACCCTAGCCGGGCCGGGCTCGCAGAACGGAGCTGCGGTTCGATCGCACCGAGCCGGAGCCAGCACCCAGCACCCCGCTCTCTGGTTGCCCCTAGCGCAGCGCCCACCCGAGGAGGAGGAGGAGGAGGAGAAGTGGGCCTTGCTGGCAGTAGCCTAAGCCCAGCCTATCCAGCGGTGCGATGAGCTTCTTCGGCTTTGGACAGAGCGTGGAGGTGGAGATTGTGCTCAGCGATGCAGAGAGCAGGAAGCGGGCCGAGCACAAAACCGAGGATGGCAAGAAGGAGAAGTATTTTCTCTTCTATGACGGGGAGACGGTCTCTGGGAAGGTGAGCCTCGTACTCAAGAACCCGAACAAGCGGCTGGAGCATCAGGGTATCAAGATCGAGTTCATCGGGCAGATAGGTGAGTTAGTGCTCCGCCAAGAGCACAAAGTAGCCCGGAGGTAGGGGTGGAGGAGTGGCTTGGGGCCCAGCCTTCGAGGCTAGACAGTCCCCTGTCAGGGATGTGTTGAGCCTGGGCCCAGGCTACCAGCCCGGCTGGCTCGTGGTGACTCCCTGCGTGACTGCCATCCCTTTCAGATGTGGCAGCTCCTGGCGAGGGGGCGGGATGGTTGGGGATGAGAGAGAGGGCCCATCAGGCCCTCACAGCAATGAGTACCTGCCCCTTAAGTACTCATGTGGCCTCGCTCACATCCAGCTAACTCAGCTCTGGCTGTCGATGGGCCTGTTTAAGAGAAATGGTCCTTGTAATATTGACCTTCCCAACTTTATATGGGGACTTCCAGAGTCAAGGAGTACCCTACCCCACTTAATTGCATTTCTACCCATGCCTTCTTCCTTTGCGAAATGGATAAGAGGCACTGCCCAGTTTTCTCATTTTCATGCTTGTCTCATCTGGTGTTTATAATCTTTGGCCTTATTGATTACCTAGCTGGCATTTACTTAAGACTTATCAGAATGCTAGTTTTCTTTTTTTTTCTTCAAGACAAATCATACCTCTAAAGCTGCACTTAAATGATCCACATTTTTTAATGCTCGAATAGTCTTTAAATATGATTATTTAGGAGCAGATGATCAAAAGCAGTAAAGATAGAGAAGATTTGGGGAACCTGCAGTCAGGACTGAGTTGTGTGCAGTTCTAAAGTTACTTGTAGCATTGTATTTATTAAAACCTGAGGGTTTTAATTTATTTTATTCTGAAATAAATTGGACAGGAGTAGATTCAAGTAAATACCCTGTGAACTGAATGGTCCTAGAATAGTACAGAAGTCCGTAACCAAAACCACACATTACATCTGTAGTGGTGTTTTCAGTGCCTTCCTGGTCAAGCTTGCTAACCAGGCTCTCAAACCTCGAGAGCAGAGCAAAGGATTTGTTATCCTCTTTTACCAAGGCAGGATACACTGAAGGATAATTAGGAGGAACTCCAGAACAGCTCAGTACTCTGGCTTTGTAGTCCTGGGGTCAGCCTGGACTGCTTAAGAAAAGTAAACAGGATTGAAGACTGGTTAATCCTGGGGCAACTCTGTTGGTTGTTACTGAAAAGCCAGAATATGAAGGCCTTTCACAGCACCAGATTGCTTTTTGATGCTAACGGCTAACCCCTCAACTAGTCCAAAGCAATTCTGGGTCACCCAGAGTCACCTCAGAGAAAAGACCTGGCTTCCTGCTTCAAAAGGTCACAACACCGGAAACCTGACAGAGCAGTTGTCACTTTCAGTTGGAATTAATTCCCCAACCATGGGTTTGGGCGGAGGGTTGGGGTTTTGTTTGTATGTCTTGTTTTCACTGTACCAGATGGAGAATGAGTTGCATTCCTTCCGATTTCCTGCTTCTGGTTTAAACAGGGTCAGTGGCAGTGCTTCTCAAAAGTACTGTGGATAATTGGGGCTCCGTAATCCACTTTCGTTACAAGGTCTTTTATAGCATCTCTTACATAATTCCAGTGGCATCCACAGGTGTGACCAGCACAGGTATCTCCAGATAATTCCGTGAAGAACACTGGATAGACAGGATGAGGAGTTGGTGTTGTTTGGTACCGTCAAGTCGGCCGTGACCCATAGCAACCATACATCCAGCAGAATGGAATGCGGCCCGGTCTGGTCCATTATCACAGGCATTCCTATGCTTGAGCCCTTTGGCAAAGCCACAGAATCAGGCCACCTTATTGAGGACCTCTCTTACGTCCCCTCTATTTTACCAACCATGATGTCCTTCTCCAGGCACTGGTCTCTCCTCACTACGTATCCAAAGTATTGCCATATTTGCTTCCTGGTGCATCCTGGTGGTATTTCTTACAAGACAAATCTGTTTGTACTTTTGGCAGTCCATGTTCCAGCGTCATAATTCTTTTGCATCCATTCTCCTTTGGTCTTCTTCATTCAGTGTCCAATGTTCTTACATGCAGATGAGCTTGAAAATGCAATGACATGGCTCAAGCACACCTTAATCCTCTCACATTCTTGCTTTTCAATCCTGTAAAGAGGCCTGTGCAACAGCTTTATATAAAGCATTTTCAGATGCAGCATTCTAAATTTAATAGAAAACATTTTACATAGAAAGCATAAAATGTAAAATTGTCATAAAACCCTCAGTTGGAATTGATATTTTCAAGTAATGTTTTTAAGTTGTCGCATATACTCTTTGGTTTCATAAGAGAAATTATAAACAGATAAAGTTAATTTGTATGTATTATCACACTAAGGCCTGAGAGGGAACGAAGAAATCTCCGTGAAAAGTTCAAGACTGAATACATTACCTGTTCTAGGCTAAATAAAAAGTAGCTGAGCAGGCTGCCAGCTGTACCTGCCCTATCTGGTCTAATATTCCAAGATATTATCCCAGCTGAGATTCCTTAGAATCCTCAGATGTTTCCACTGAAAGCTCTTCCCAGACACCTAGTACTCTAGGCTGAGATGCCCTGGAGGCTTTGGGGCAGGCTTGCCCCTCCCCGGACCCAGCTTTCTCACCTGTTCAGCAGGGGTAATAGAGTGACCTTGAAAGAGAATTGACTATTTCAGAAGATTACACTTTGAGCCCCGATATTGTTGACTCTGGGTGGCCCCAGGTGTATCAACGTAGAAATGGACTCCCTTGAAACTTCCAAGCTGTCAGCTAGGAGTTGCAGACTTAACTGTGAGTGCTGAGGGATTCCTTCCCTCAAATTAAAGTAATAGAGACCCTGCTACATACTTCCATTTACAAATTAGAGTTGTAGCCCAATTAATAACCAGTTACCAGTCATTGACTTACTAGTCTTTCCCCTATATCCTGTATTCCTCTCCCCCACATTACACTTGTGCACTTTTGCCACATGGGCCCTGATGGTGTGCTTAGCGCAACACGAGGTGCATACTTAATTATCTCGTTCACTCTCAGTTATCCGTGGATACCTGGGGGAGCAAACCCCAGGAGAGTCAGAGTGGAACTGCGCTCCACAGGGTTTTCTGTGACCGATCTTTTGAAAGCAAATCACTTTTTCCCCAAGGTACCTCTGGGCACCTCAACATGGTAAGCTTTCACTTATCGGCTATATGGGTTAGCTGTTCAAATCTCCCAGAAATTCCAGATAATGGAGTGGAAATAGAATGATTCCAAATAATGCATACTATGTCTATTATTATTTGACTCTAGAATGTATTGTCTGATTGGGGACAGAGTATCAGAAAATGCCGTCTAGTTATGTTTAGTTTGCATGTGTTTGGTGTAAGAAGGAGTTTGCGTTCCTGAAAGGCATAAAATGGATGATTGCAATGTGGTACTAATCTAGTTCCGAACACAGTGACCTTTTAGGATGTCTGGTGATCCTGTCAGGGAAGCATACCCCAAAATGGGTGCTTAAAAACCAGCAGCTGCTTTTCGTGAGCACGATGGAGGACCCTCCATAGGGTCGCTAGCGTAGAAATCGACTCAAGAGCAGTGGGCTAAGAACTTTTTCTTAGTCTCTTACATTGCTAACCTTCACCCTTCCTGGATTCCCCAAAGAATCAGAGTGAGGAGTATTTGCATTGCTGAGATCATATGAGCTGACCTCAGGCTCCAGCGTAAGCCCAGAAAGTAACTTTGCTGAAGTTGTGGTCCTGTGGTTTTTCTCCTTCATTGCACTCTTCGACTGTGCATGAAGTAATGTGATGATCGGAAGTGACTGAAACTTTGGTCACGTTCGGAAGCCTGACTGTACAGTGATAGGTGATGGTGAGAAAATTGATATCACTGTATTTTGTTCCCAGTTGATTCCTTCCTCATTGTTTCCATTATAAAACATAATGGTTTGGGTTCCCTTCCTTCCAGCATGAACTTTACTAAAAAGAAAGTGGGGAAGAATTTCCCAACTTGAAAATGAAGTCTATCCCTTTTTAAAATCCTTATGGTTAATCTCTTTTTTCTTTTGATGAACATATATATTTCCCACCTGTTTCCACTGAAGGCCATGCAGACCCCAGTTACTTAAAGTATATACTTGAGTATAAGCCGGCCCGAATATCAGCCGAGACACCTAATTTTACCACAAAAGCTGCATTAAATATGTGCTGAGAAACTTGGCTATTACACCAGTTTATACAGTATGGAGTTGATTCTGACTGATAGTGATCCTATATAGCAATGGTTCTCAATCTGTGGATTGCAACCCTTTTGGGGGTCGAATGACCCTTTCACAGGGGCCGCCCAAACATAACATAACAGAAGAAAATTACAGTTTTGAAGTATCGACAATAACAATTTTATTGTTGTGGGGTCACCGCAACATGAGGAACTGTATTAAAGGGTTGCGACATTAGAAAGGTTGAGAAAGACTGCTATATAGGACTTCAAAGGTTATAAATCTTTAGTATGTGTGCTGCTGAAGCAAGCATGAAAGGTTATATATCTTTACAGACTACCTCCTCTTTCTCCTATGGAGCAGCTGGGGGTCGGGATTGGGGGAGGGGGGTCTCATTGCCAACCTTGCTAGAAGCAAGTCCAATGCTTAGAGGCCACAGTTTATAAATACCAGCTGTAGTAGGGAGCTGTGAGGATTCGTGATCGTATGTGTGAAGTGCAGAAGTATACTGCTTAGCACATGTAGTAGGTGCTCGGGAAAAGAAATTTAAAATGATAGCCATGCTGTGCTTTCCTTGTTAAACTTGTTCCTTCAACAAGTTTTCAGGGGTTTCTTGTTGCCATCTAGTCTGTCTAGCCTTATGTCAACCCCACATGTGCAGAGTCAAACTGCCTTGTCGGGTTTTCAAGACTGACCTGTCAGAAGCAGATTGCCAGACCTGGTTTCCTAGGTGGGCTTGAACTGCCCACTTCTCAACCAGAAGACCCTTTAAAAAACTGTGACCTGTGCAGTCAGTTCTTGGCTCTTTTGTAGAGTGTGCATATACATAAATTATCCAATGGCTTGGTCTGTGCTCAAATCTGTTTTCCTCACTAAACCATGAACACTGGAAAGACCTCATAGTATCCCTACCTCCAATCTCAATGCCTCACAGATGGTAAACACTCGGCAAACCTTTGTCAACTGGTTAGATAGAAGAATAGGCAGAAGCCATGGTCTGGATTTTTCTCTCTTCTCTGCTTATGTAAGAAAGAGTTCTTGAATTAAAGGAAGGGAAAGTGCCGATTTGTTTGTTAATCATAGTGAAGAGTCAGAGCTTCTTGCTTGTGCTCTCAGAGGAGACAGTTGGCACGTGAGAATAGCTTCCACTGAGCCCATTGCCAGCCACCCCCCACCCTACACTTTCTCCAACAGCAGCCTGGCTGAGAGAACTAAGATAATTAGGCATTCAATCTGAACATAAAGTTCACCTACCTTTGCACATCTCCTATCCTGAGTTAAAGCTGATTTTCCCTTATGTAAGAAGCTACCGAATGTGAAACCTGTGATCCCTTTCGCCTTTCATTCCATCTACATGACTGCTTAGATAATGCAATTTGAACATTGTCTCTGAGGAGGTAAGCTCATGTATGTTCTGTAATTCTCGATAACATTTGTAAGCCCAATTAGGATCTAGCATACTTTACCCAATGACTTGGTCTGTGCACAAGAACTGTCAACAAATGTGTGGGGAGGCTATCTCCCCTTTTAGGTCCGTGGCGAGAGAAGTCAAAGGCCCAAGAACTTTAGCAGCTCCTGAGAGTGCTATCTGCTGTCAAGGCAACCCTAATTCATGTGGCTGATATTAGCTGCTGTCAAGGCAGATGCAACTCCTATTGTAATTAGTTGTTTTTGAGACCCTCCCCAATGCATGCACCACAGGAGGGGAGCATTGTGACCCACAGGCCTCCACTGGCTGATTTGGGGGAATAAATCTCCAGGCTTTTCTTTCTAATGTGTGTTAATGCCCGATCTTTGCTGAAACCTGTTCAGCTTCCTAGCAACGTGCTGGTTATACAGATGGGTGGTGGTGTGCCTGAAATGCACTGGGTGGAGGTTAAGCCAGGGAAGAGAAAAATTCCCTCACTAAGTCCCCCTGCCTCCTTTTAGCAGTTAATGGTTCAATCTTAAAAGGATGCACAGTTACATGTAAGAAGTCGTGGGGGGTTGGGGTGATATTAGGAGCTAGAAAGAGCAATTACTTTTTTTAGCTGGCATCATTTAGGGAGCATTAATGGAGGATACAAGGCAGAATAGGGTCACCTTTGTGGCTAACAGGGTTAGTAAAACCAGATGTGACTATATGGCCACACACACACACACAGAGCAGGCACAGGTACCCCTGCACCGCAATACCAAATATATATTATCTGGATTTTTTTTCTTTTTTACTTTGATACATAATGCAAGTGGCTATGCCTGTGCCCATTGGCACCAACCAAGGCACTGCTATTGAAACTCCAGAGACTTTCTATATTTTAATGTATTAAGCCTTGAAATACTAAGTGGAAGACACCTAGGGATAACTTGATTGGCTCTGGGCATCTCGATGAATGGTTAAGGAACTTGAGGAGAGCTGCATCGGGCTGTGCCAGGCAGCCCAGAGGTGGGGCCCCCTCAGAAGGCTGAGGTGCATGGTGGCGAGCAAGAATTTCGACTGAGTGGCTGGGTGGCAAATGGAGGCTGGGAAGTCAGGGTGAAAAGGAAATTCCTTGGAGGGAATTTTGCCCTGCTGACTGACCAGCATGGCACTGGACTGACCATGGCCCTGGCTCGTAGCAGCACGTATGAGAGCAGTGCCTTTTTTAGTGGAACAAAAACTTTGCTTTCTTTCCAAAGCAGCAGGGTTCCTTCTTAGCGGTTGGTGGCAAGTTTCATCATGGAAACATCCTGAGTAAAAAAGTTATTTCCTCCTATTGGGCTGAGAAGGAAGCTAGAGACAGGGAAGTTATGCCAACAAACAGCTCTGTCTGTTGCTGCTTCCACACCCTGCCAAGGCCTCATCTCCGAGGGCTCTGGCAGTAGGGGCGGCTCGCAAATGAACTTATAGCAGCGTCTTTAGGATGGGATAAAGGCAGTTCCAGGCTTCTGAAGTTCCAAACTTCTTGCAATAGAAAAGCTTTCCTTTTCTGTTTTAAAACATGTCGGAGGGGCCCATTCTTGGCGGTAAATAGGAAAGTATGCCTGCCCCTTTGCTGTACGAAAGCATCACAGATGGCTTGTAAATGATGAACAGCCCAGATCCGCTCACGTAGTCCACACATTTGCCTCTGTTCCCTGGTGTCTGATGCAGGAGGCATTACTAATATGAGGAGGACCTTAGAAAGTTCAGGGGGAAATTCTGTTATCTTTTCATTCCGTCATTCCACAGATCTGAAGGCACCGGGGACTGTCACAATGCATGATGGGCCTCCCTGCCACAGAACAGCAGCCAATCCCAGCTGTTGCTCGGGGCCTCCTTGTGAACAGACAGATAAGCTGCATATTCTCGGGCGCTTTCTGATCCTTCTCGTATTGCCGTGGGATGTGTGATCGGAGTCCTGTATTTTTCATTCATTTCTGCCCTTTATCTTGACACTGGAATTTCCCACTTAGAGTTTTGGACTCTGGGCCCTTGCTCTGCCCACCTCTATCCCTGGAACTGTGGTCAGAGTCCAGTGCTCAGAGGCCAAGGCATCGGGTCCACAAATTAAAGGACCCTTCCCAGGGGGAGGCAGTATCTTCTACCCAGATTCACAAAGAACTGCTCAACAGACACCCATGGAAGAGTCCTCATCTTCACAAGCTCTTACCAGCATGCCACCTGAATCCCATCCCTGAATTTTCTTGTCTTTACCAGAGGTCACAGTTACTGGGTTTTAAAACTAATAATATGTCACTCTCCTTTGCTGACTCTCCCTGTCCCCAGGGTTAGGTATTATCATCTCTCCTACATTCGGGACATCCTCAGTACCCAGAATGTTGCCTGGTACTTCTGGAATCCTTGTAGTATTTGGAGAGTGGTTCATTACATATGATATCATAATCTAATCTACAAGGACTACATAGGCCAATCAGCCACAAACTATGCTTTCTAAATGCCGATAAACCCCTATAGGGGTCACAACTGCTGGTTTGGGATTATTCACCTGACTGCCAGAGCCTACCATGCCCCAAGCACCTCCTGTCTGGGGAAAGTGAATTCCCCTGGGGAACAGAGTTGCAGGAGGCAGCTCTAGAATGAGCAAGGGGTTGTTCTTTTGAGGACGGCTGTCTCCACTGTAGGACCAGGCACTGTCCTGGCTCAGGGCTCTGTGTCCAGGGCCTAAGAAAGTGGTGGTTCTTTATTTTCCCTGGCAGTTTTGTTGCTATACAATTATTGTATCATGCAACTCAGTAGTTCAGTCCCATCAAGAAGAGTTGCACAATCATCATTTTAGAACATTTTCTTCATTCCTGTACTCATTGTTATTAGCCCCCTTTCCCACCCCACCCCCACAGCTTCCTTTATCACACACCTAAGGAGCCATTAATCCAGTTACTGATGTGCCCTCCAGATGTGCCTGTCCTGGATTTCATACACAGAAAACATTCAGAAACAAAAACGAACAAGAACAACAAAGGAAAACAGAGGAAAACCTCTATCAGAAAGCAAAAAGTTGTAACAATTAGAACAAATTTAAATGAATCATCAGGGAGATCAAATGGTAGGGTGCTAAATTTTAGCCAAATTGTATCTGCAACAATCCACTTTCCAGTGCATTGTGCATGATAGCAAGGCTTTTCAATCCCTGCCCCATGATCAGAGGGGACTCAGTAGAGACTTTTCCCATGTATATTTCCCCTTAATCTTTTAAAACTGAAACAACTTTAAAATCAGTCAAAAGGGAGACAAAATGATAAGATTACATTTCAACCTCACTACTTATGCAACAATTGATTTTATAATGTTCTCTGTCTGATAACAGGGTAATTCATACCCCTCAACTATGGTCAAAGGGGAGTCACCAGAGGCTCAATTCATGTGTGCACTCTGTAAGTGGATTTGGGGCTCCCACTGTCATCCATAACCTCCTGCAAATCAGGTCTTCACAATTTAAGCTCTGCTACTCCTCCCTCCTTCGGGTGTGGATTATATTATTGACAATCCTTGGATCGCACACGCTGGTGTGCTTCTTCCCGGTGGACTTATTTGATGCCTCACTTAGATGGCTGCTGGTTTGTAAAAGAGTCTTTAAGATCCCAGATGCCTTTCTTTCTGAAAACCAAGCACCATCCAGTTCTTTTGCCAGCCTTTGCTGTCACACCCATATTCTCAGTGATTTCTTCTTGAGGGTGAAGCAGGGCCATGGATTTTTCTTAGATAGGAAGTAGAAGTAAGTGCAAGCTGCAGCTCCATTCAGACATCTATGGTTTATATGAGTCTGGTTCGCCTTCGAGCCACCTCTGGCAGTTGATGTTAGAAAATCTCACCTCACAGTCGTCCCCTGGGGCATCACTTCCTCCGCCACTGAGTCCATGCTGACTTATAGCAACCCTGGAAGACCGGGAAGAGGCTGAGCCTACAGAGCCTCACAGGAGTAGAACGCCTCTTCAAGAAGGCGGCTGTTCTAATTGGGGTTCAGACTTTCTGTTGTCAGGGATGGACCTCCGAGCCAGGGCACCTCCTCCTCCCACTGCCCTTCAGGCTCAGGTGTCCCTGAGAGAGATTGGTCCTGTGCCCTGGAGATGGCAAGAAGCAGCCGAGCGGCTGTTGTCTTGGAGACTCCTCTCTGTATACTTGCTGGTTTCCCCAGTTGGATCCCCTCCGCTTCTCTTCTTTCCCCGTGGGGCTGCTACCCTGTAAGTCGCAG
>PVJH01009067.1:0-81397 GCA_004026705.1 Nesogale talazaci | reverse complement strand
GATGAGCTAGAAACCCAGTCCAGTGTGGTGGGTGACAGCCACAGTCTCAATGGATGATTTGGAAGAAGACAGTGATGCTCCTGGTTAGAAGGTGCCATCTAGTTGGGCCTAACCCATAGTGACCCTGTGAACAACAGAATGAAACATCGCCCAGTCCTGCACCCTCCTAGGTCTGTACCCACCTGTCCCTACGTTTGAGTCCATGGTTGCAGCCATCTCATTTTGAGGGTCTTCCTCTCTGTTCCGGCCCCTCTATTTTACCCAATAGGATGTCCTTCTTTAGGAACTGGTCTTTTCTGACAACATGTCCAAAATAGAAGACACAAATTCTGGTCATCCTAGCATCTAAGGAGCACTCTGGTCATACTTTTCCCAAGACATATTTGTTTGTCCTTTCAGAAGTCCATGGTACTTTATTTTCAGTATTTGAGTTTGAATTGTGGTGCTGGCAAAGAGTATTGAAATTACTATGGAGACTGTCAGTTAGACACGTTAAAATTCTCAACTGGGAGAACTGTGGTCCAACTAACCTAACATGCATATCCCCTACCAACTATTTCTCTGAAATCAGCACACAACCCTTTCCCAAGTTTTTATTATGGTAAATTATATCTCCCTACCCTCATATATATGGGCAGTTAAACTGACCGTATCTCCAGTTCAGGGATGGGCATATGATTTCGATTTTGTCATTCAGAAAGCATCTGCAGCTGTTCTGAGGCACTGTGATGATTAGAATGGGCACACCCTCAGGCGAAACCAATGAGCTACAATTCACGATTTTAAATGGAATGACTGAGAAGGGGACAGGGGAAGTAGTTGCGAGCTCTTTTTTTTTTCTCTCTCCCCTATGTGCAATGATAGAAAGTGCTCCAGAATAATGCCAGCATCGTGGTAGGGAGGGCCAGAGGCGCTCCTTGGTCTTGATGACCATAGTTGAGTCCTCTGAGTTCAGCTGCACCTAACAATCTCCCAGATCTGATGGGAAGAATGACACATTCAGATCAGGAAATGCGGGCCCGTGAAGGAGAGCTGGAAGCCCTTGGAACACAGACAGCATATTCGTGAGATGGACGGGCAGAGGAGCAGCTCTAGATCATGGGGCCAAAAGGTGGGCCTCCCAGACCATGGAGCCAGGCAGGGTCTAAGGGACCACGTAACTGAAAGACCAAGGACCAGAGAGAGCGAGGCATGCCTGCCAGGATGAGTAAAAAGAGGCCTTTAGGACAAAAGAATGGTACCCTCAACATTTTGTAACCCCCTCAGCTTCCTTAACACCCCCCTCCCTCCACCCCCCCGATTGTGAGTGTTGTCTATGAGTTCTGTGTGGTCATTGCAATGAATTGAGAAACCCAGCAGGGCATCATGCGGAGGATGGCTGATGTCTGAATACATAAGGAAGGAAGCGGTGGCATAGCTGACCTCTGCCTTGTGGCAATCACCCTCGGGTTCGTGTGGAGTTGGATTCTCCTTGTCTTTCGTGTCACCAGAGGTGTCCCCAAGCCATTTCCTCCCGTCTCAGAACATGTAACAATCCCAGAGTGACACTTAAGTAGCTGGGGAAACGAGGCTGACTCACATCTGTATTCACTGGCGCAAATGACAGCATTCGTTCATTCATGAGCTGTGAGGAACCAATGAGATTGTACATGCAAAACTTAGCAGATACTCAAATGTTGCTGCTGCCGCTATTTCAGCTAGGGTGGATAGAACATGAGTCAGAAAGTGTGTGCCGCCCTCAGTCTATCTGAGTCTTGGGGTCCTCAGAATGCAGTAGAAGTGCCCCTATTAGGGTTCTAAGCAGAACTCTTTACCAGAGCAGTCATCAGTTTTTTTTCTCTCATAAGTTAACTGTGAGTTAGCGCAGATAGCCTCCCCCTGCCAGCTGAGTGCTTAACCACTGTGCTACCAGGGTTCGGTGCGTTCGGATAAAAAGTAGTAGCTATGAGTTTGAGTATTGGCACTGACCGTCTAACTCCATACTATCTTCTCGACAGTTCTCTTCTAGAGAGACCGGCACTGCCACAAAAACAAAGTATCCCTCTGGTCACATTCCAAGCACTGTTGTTGCTGTTAGGGACTGTCCAGTTGGTTCCAACTCAGAACCAAACACCGCCCAGTGCTGCGCCATCCGCACCATGGTGTCGTGTGAGCCCACTGCTGCAGCCACCGTGTGCGTCCACCTCCACGTGGGTCTGAGCACTGACAAAGCTGGAAATACAAGAAGATCCTGCAGTCATTTCTCTCTCCAGGCAAGCAAAGCCGGACTGTAAACAGCAGTAGAAGGAGTGTTTGCGTTGTCATTCATTCAGACCTACACGGTTGCCCAGCAACTAAGAATTCAACGGCTGCACTGGAAACAACTGCCAACTTGACTTTTGTCTCCTAAGATTCAAATAGACTGCTCACATTCTCTCCCAGGAGCACATCGAGGTGGCAATGCAAGGATCTTTTAAGGGATGGATGGGGATTAGCATCAAGATTGGCCTATGAGCGGGGTGCTTCCTCCGATAGCACTTGAAACATTTATTTTAGCTGCTGCTGAATGACAGTGTGATGCAATAGTGACCAGTTGGTCCGGAGAGGTCAGTGGCTCTGTGAGGAGCCTGTACCCTCATTCCACAGGAACCTGGCAGCCATGAGTGTCTCTTGGTTAAGGGTGTGTCTCATGGACCAGTGAGCATTCTTGATCGTGTCATCACTCAGCAGCTGATCAGAGAGCAATTGGACAGAGCTGCGTCTTCTGACACCAACGCCTGGTTCAACCCCATCCTGCCCTGTTGGAGCTGTATGAGGCATGGTGTAACTTGGCAACTGAATCCTAAATCAAAACCTTTCAAAATAACGATCTCTGATCAACTAAATAAAGGCCATGCCAAAGAACTCTTGGATGTAATGCTTTTCAACATGTCGGTCCTGTCGTTAGTGCTCACGCTACAAAGGGTTTTTCCACTGGCTTCAAAAAGAGTTTTTGAAATTTAGCCAGCTCGGAACCCTACTCTAGTGTACAAGTCCAATGTCATTTTGATAACTACCACTGCTAAGGGGTTAGATTATACTTTATATCCTTTCCTCAAGGATGTTTAAAACCAAGATTCTGATGAACACGCTGAACTGAGCACAATTCAGCCAGATTTAATTGAATCAGCTTAAGCTCCTGCCATTAAGAAACACTCCCTAAACGCCCTTTAATTCCCCTTTTACTTCTAGATTATAGCAAAAAGTGTAGGAGTACTGGTGGTGTAGCAGTTACGTGTCAGGCTGCTAACTATAAGGTCAGTGGTTTGAAACCACCGGTCACTCCAAGGGAGGAAGATAGGGCTTTGATCCTTAATAACACTTATAGTCTCAGTTACCCTGTCCTGTAGGGTCACTAAGAATCGATAGGGCAAAATAGTATTGCCCTAAAGGATTCACAAAGCTATAAATATTTATGGAAGCAGACGGCTTCATCTTTTTCCCACAGCATGGGTGGTGGATTCAAACCACTGACCTTTCGGTGAGGCAGCCCAACATGTAAACCTCCGCACTATAAGGGTTATTCTCCTCCAGTTGAGGCAAAGCCGTACTGTTAACAGCAGTCGAAAGAGTATTTGGGTTGTCATTCGTTCAGTCAGTATGGGTCGGAAACTCATAAACTCAACAGCAGTGGTTTTGTTTAGGTTTGTGTCTGGAAGGGGCTTTCATGGCACCAAGTGCTCAGTTGCTAAACTCAAGGTCAGGGGCTCAAGCCCGCCAGCTACTCTGTGGCAATCTGCTTCCATCATGAGTGACCGCCATGGAAAGCCTACAGACAGTTCTGTTCTGTCCTAGAGGGTCATCATGAGTTGGGACTGACTTGACAGCAGTGGGGTTTGGGTTTACATCTGGATCATTATCAGTACAGATGACCTCATGGAAATAGTGGAATGTTCTATGTGTGTATTAAGCCTGAGTTACATTTTGGTGTCCATTCAACCCTAAGAGATCTTGTTGTGATTTCTAACTATCAACTTCACGTTTTTCTAGATGACATGAAGTTATATGATGCTAGAAAATTTACCATTTCTTGAGACTCTGCTCCTGTAGAGAGATGGAGTCTGGGAAAACCACAGGGGCAGGTCTGCTCTATCCAATAGGTCACAATGAGTGGGAAGCAATTCAGTGGCAGTGAGTTTGAAGCTTGCTTTTTTTTTCTTACAGACTAAAGTTAGAAATCCTTCCACCTATCACAATGATCAATACATATGCCTCTACCCCCAACATCCCCCTCTCCCCCGGGATGAACAGAAATGAGGAAAGGAGACAGTGGTCCATGTAAATCATGAAAACAATGATAATTTATAAGTTATCGAGGGGTCCCAAATGGGGGAGGGGGGGAAGAAGGCACTGATACCAAAGGCTCAAATAGAAAGTAGAAAATAGAACAGAATCAAATAGAATGTTTAGAAAATGATGGCAACATATGTACAAATATGCTTGAAACAATTGATGTATGGAATGTTAGATTTTATAAAAATAAAGAAATAGGGCTGAGCCCCGGTGGCGTAGTGGTTGTGTGCGGGTCTTCGGCCCACTGGGACGGAGGTTCAAGTCCAGTAGTGGGTGGGGCTGGGCCTCCTACTCCCACCACCGGAGAGCAGTGATGCCCCCCCCACAAAAAAAATAAAGAAATAAAGAAATAAAAAAAGTTTTTAAATCCCCTTCCAGATAATTAACCATGTAGTCCTATTATACCAAATAATGATAGTTGTCTTTTCTTTTTTTTTTTAATTCTTAGTTGTAGTATCCCTTTCCCTCTTATAAATCTGTATTCATAGTGGCTTTCCCCCCCTCTTCTTTTCTTTTAGCGAATATCCCAAATGTGTTTGAATCACTGACTGTAAAACTTCTCATGGTATTTTTCCCCACATGGTATTTTTACAGACTTCACATTTTAAAAGATGGATTTGCCCTTAGAATTCATAACCCGTGAAATAACAAACAACCACAGAACCATTTCGTTGAGTCAATTCTGACCCACTGTGACACGCCAGGACAAAGTGGAACGAACTCATGGGACCCTCATGGCTGTAAATCTCTACAGAAACAGACGGCTGCCTCTGTCTCCCCCGGGGTGGCTGGCAGCTTCGATCGCCAACCTTTGAGTTTGTGGGCAAGCACTCAACCACTGCTCTTATTGAACTGTCTCGGGTCACATTACCTTTAGCGAGCCAATCACTGTGGAAGGCATAAGCGGCAGGGACGGACTGACTATGGGCCACCAGATTCTCAGTGGAGCGGGAGACAGCGACGTCAGCCTCCCCTGAATTACATGACCAAACACGCAAATGGGGAATGTGGACGAAGGGCCTCACCGGAGTCTCCCACAGATACATTTGGGGAAGATCAGCCTATGGTTCTGTTCTTTGTTGCCCCAACTCGTGGTGACACCACATCTAACAGAACCGACAACACCTGGCCCCGCTTTATTCCCAGGATCGGTTCTGGATTGACTGGGCTGTTGTGATTCACTAGCTGCTCTTCAATGGCAGGTCACCAGACCTCTCTTCGTCCATGTGAGTCCAATGCTTCTCTGGAACCTGGCCGGCCGGCATTCTAGCCACACTCACGCCTCCCCTGACAGGCCTGGTGGCTGTGCATATGAAGGGCATTGGTAAGAAATTGAACCCAGTCTCTGGAATCCACCCAGTGCTTTGGAGTCCACACCCGACATAGGGTTTCTAAGACTGTGGATCTGAGGAGCAGCTGGTGGGTTTAACCAAGGAAGCTTTGGTTAGTAGCTCTGATGCTTAACTCACAATGCCACTAGACTTACTTAATCTTCTATCCCCAGACTCTCTGCCTTCAAGTCTCTTCCAACTCACAGTGATTACATATAGCATGCATGTTTGCGGGGGCAGAAAGTCACTTTCTCCCATGGAGAGCTGGTCGATTTGACCCAGAAGTCTTGTGATTAGAAGCTTACTTTGTAGCCAGCACACCTAGACATTCTAAATGCCATTATCTGAACATCAGCCACCTTCGTGCTCAAGGAAGGGGAAAGAGCCACAAAGCCCTCAGTAAGCAGGATGCCCTCAGGTCCAGTCTGAGGCGAAGGGCATGGGAAACTGAAATATTTCCAATTTTCCAAGGATCCTGACTGTACTTGCCTTACTTCCCTGTGTATCCTGACCCAAAACTACTGTATCCTCGGAAGGAAACCAAGTACCAAGTGTCCCTGTAACCTAAAGCTCAAACTCACTGCCATCAAGTCGACTTTGACGCATGGCAAGCCTTTGGAACAGGGTAGAACTGTCCCCTGTGAAGATCCAGGATGATAGCACTTTATAGGAGTAGAAAGCCTCATTCTTCTCCCACGGAGGGACTGGCGATTTCGAACTGCTGACCTTGCAGTTAAGCTGAACAATTCATGACCACTATCCTGTCAGAGCGCCTCCTACCTAGAGGAGCCCACTTACTCACAGCACATAGGACACAACCCCATACGAGAAGAATGACAAAGATCAAGGAAAGGCTAGAAATGAGCTCTTGAAAAAAAAAAAAGAATAAAACTGGCATACTCTCAAGATTATAACCCGAGGCTCTTCAAGATTAGATGGGTTTGACTGAAAGTAGGTTCTGCTTCTTATATGACCTCAGGCCAATTACTTAACCTCTTTGAACCTCAGGTTCAAATTACTTAACCTCTTTGAACCTCAGGTTCCTCATCTGTAAAGAAATGAGACCCTTCTCTCTATTGTGACAATCAACTCTAAAAATACAGCATGAGTTTACTATCATGTCTGGGTTAGCATATACTAATGAAAGGTAGTCATTATCACCCCTCTGATTCTTACTATCTGTGAAACTTCAAGTTGGCTCAATGGTCTGACACCCAACTCCACGGTCTCTCTCGGTGATGCACAGGACTGGAAACTATTGCTCTGGAAAGAGTGGGGTGTCCTGAGCAATAACATACCAGGATACACTGTGGCGTCATTAGATGTATGGTTACCATGCATACAACACCGAGGGATTTGGATATAAGATTTTATCTTTAAGAAGTGAAAGATTGATAGAGAAGCTAACATTTTGAGGAGTATATTTAAGATTTCTTTTTTTACACGGAGTGCTGAGAAAAGAGCTGACGTTTTTTAAAATGGAGAGAGGGATTTGTGGGAAATTTCAGGTATGCTAAGGTGATTTCATACTATCAAGATGTGGTCGATTACTTAATATGGCCCTTTTAGCCACAATCCTTTGTGGATGTTTTGTAAATTCTAGCCTCTGTGGCTGTAACAGAAGAATTGGATTGGGGGTCTGAGCCCCCGTGGCTTAAGTGGTTGAGTGCGGAACTGTGGCCTGCGGGCTTGGCGGTTCGAATCCGGCGGCGGCTCTCAGGAGCAGCACTGGGTAACTCCTATGACCACCAGCGGCAGTGATGTCCCCTCCCCTCCCCCCCCCGGGCCCCCCCAAAGAATTGGATTGGGGTGTTGGCAGAGAATCTTGGAAGGACCCTCAACTGCCAAAAGGCTTTGTCTCATGTACTTTGGACGTGTTGTCAGGGAAGAGCAGTCCCTGGAGAAGACCTCCCGCTGGGCATCGTGGAGGGGCAGTGAAAACGAGAGAGGATGGATGGACCCTGTGGCTTCGAGGAGGAGCTCAAACATCAGAACAGCTGTGAGGATGGCAGTGTTTCCTCCTGTGGGCCATGAGGTCACCATGAATCAGAGCTGGCAGACTGACATCAGAGCAGCAACAACAACAACAACATGCCTGCGTACCCATTCAGGAGGGAGCCTCGGCTCAGCTAATGGACAGAATTAAAGCGGAATGTATTCTGAGGGCGTGATGCCAGTCCCACCCTTAGTTTCCTGGAGGGTACAGTCAGCTGAAGGGCAAGAGCCACACCTCTTTCAGGGTCTTGCCTTTGAGACGTCCGCTTCTTCGGGATGGAGCTTCGGGGTGGTAGAAGCAAGACAGCCTGCTTTGATATTCTGGTGGCTGCCTCTGACCTCCAGTTCTTGGGACTCAAGTGAGTATGCAGTCTCTCCCTGACCCAGTGTCACCAGCTCCCTCAGCCGGCGGATGAGGATCGGCTTCCAGCCTTCTGAATTTCGGATTTCAGACTTGGCAGGCTGGCGAGCCATTTCCAGAAAGCTTCCTGAGGCAGTTGCCGTGAATTGCAGACCCCAGGGGCGTGCGGGAGTTTATTAAGGAAAGGAGTGGTGGTTACCACCTGGGAAAATGATGGCGGTCTCTCCTTTCAGAAACGCCTGTCATTTGGGCCCCCTTCGGTTTCCCCTTCCTTGGGACTGTTGCTATTTAGGGACCATCGAGCTGGCTCTGACCCTTAGCGACCCTGCGCACAACAGAACGAAACCCCGGCCTGCGCCAGCCTCGCAAGGGACCGTGGGATTGAACGATTGCTGTGGTAGCTACAGTGTCAACCCATCTCCTGGAGGGTTTTCCCCATTGTCCCGCCCCTCTACTTTACCAAGCTTGTTTCTCCCGAGTCTAGTCACTCCTGATGGCATATCCAAAATATGTCAAAGTCTCGCCATCCTTTCTTCTTCCTCTTTTTTAATACTCTACTCAGATTTATAGGCTTTCCTTTTCTTTCTTTTTTTTTCAAATCATTTTATTGGGGGCTCTTACAGCTCTTATCACAATCCATACATATATCCATTGTGTCAAGCACATTTGCACATATGTTGCCATCATCATTTTCAAAACAGACATATCTCTCTCCCTGAGCCCTTGGTATCACCTCCTCATTTTTCCCCTCCCTCATAAATTGCTATTTTTTTTTCCGTCTTACACTCACCACTGTCTTTCTTCACCCGCTTTTCGGTTGTTCGCCATCCTGGGGGTGGGGATGCAGGGTTATACATCCATCATTGTGATCAGTTCCCTCTTGCTCCCCCCAACTTCCCCCTACCCGCCTGGTATGGATACTCTCATTATTGGTCCTGAGGGGTTTATCTCTCCTGGATTCCCTGTGTTGTGAGCTCCGAATGTACCAGTGTACATGCTATGGTCTAGTCAGATTTGTCATGATAGTGGGCAGTGGGAGGGAAGCATTAAAGAACTAGAGGGGAGTTGTATGTTTTATCAATGCTATACTGCATCTAGACTGGCTGTTCTCTTCCTTGTGACTCTTCTATGGAGGGGATGTCCAATTGTCTACAGATGGGCTTTGGGTCTCTACTCAATCCTCCCCACCCCTCATTCACATAGACATGTGTTTTTGCGCTGAGTCTTTGAAGGCTGATACCTCATCCCATCAACATGTTGTGATCACATTACATTTTCCATGTGGCCTTTGTTGCTTCTCAGCTAGATGGCCAGTTGTTTATCTTCAAGCCTTTAAGATCCCAAACTACTTTTTTTAGGCATCACTGCCCTCTGGTGGTGGTGGGAGTAGGAGGCCCAGTCTTTGCTCCTGTGAGCTGGAATTGAACCTCCATCCCAGTGGGCCACAGTTCCGCGCACAACCACTACGTCACCGGGGCTCAGCCTCTTTCTTTGGATAGCCTGGTACCATCAGCTTTCTTCACCACATTTGCTTATGCACCCATTTGCCTTCAGCAATCATGTAGCAACAGGTGAGCATCACAGAATACCAGATTACTAGAACAAAGTGCTTTTGAGTTGAGGGAATACTTAAGTAGAGGCCCAATGTCTGTCTTTTACCTTAATACTTAACATATAAATATATGTACATAGATCTATTTCCCTATCGTTATATATAATTATATTTACATATGTACAAGTCTCTATATAGACCTCTATAAATGTCCTTTATCTCCTAGTTCTTTTCTCTATTTCCTTTTACTTTCCTCTTGTCCCACTATCATGTTTAATCTTGAATGGCTTTCATTAATTCCACCAGTGATCAAATCCACCAGTCATCTTACACTCTTCTCACCATCCATTTTAGATCACTTGTTGTTCCTTTATTACTGGTTATGTTGGCTACTCCCACCCCCCACCCTTGCTTTCTTTCCCCCACATTCTCCTCTCCTGTGTCCTCCCCAAACCATCATCCCCTGTTTTCCCCTGTTGGTGTCTGTCATCATCCTTTCTTCTAAGGAGGATTTTGACCATACTTTTACCAAGATGAATTTGTTTGTTCTTTTGTCAGTCAATAATATTTTCGATATTCTTCACCAGCATCTCAATTCAAATGCATCAATTTACTTGAGACTCATCTGATATTCTTGCTTCTAAAAAAATGATCACCATAGCTGTGGCTCACAAGCTGGCCAGAGTCTGACTGAGAGGCTGATCCAGAATCTAATGGGATGAGGGCAGTTAGACAGGTAATAAGGTGACTGAGGGAATGAACAGGACCGATAAAAAGTCCTAGCTCATGTTACATAATGATGCTGCCTATAATGTTGTACATTCATTTCCTATTTCTCCCTCCCACCACCTACACTGGATCACAGAGATGAGCAGTCTTCTTTCTGGAGGTAAACATGACAGATCATTTGCAAGTACTTCAAGTCCTTCAGGAAGCAAAGACAAACATCTTGTGATCTGGAGGAGGTATTTAAGACTCTGACTCAGACCAGCAATCTAAGCAATGCCAAGACCAGGTAACAAACACCTGATTACCCTAGTAAATAATTTCATTGCCCTTCCCAATGGGTCATTATATTGTCAATGGGCCCTGTGGATACAAAGTTGAGTCAATAGGGAAAAGTCCCACAGTCTATATGGAAAAGGAGGTCTTATGAAATGATAGGAAGCCAAGTTATCAAGATATTATATCACAATTTCCCTTCTTGTCTCTATTTCTTTTTTTTTTTTTTTGTCGGGGGGGAGGGGAGCGTCACTGCTCTCCGGTGGTGGGAGTGGAGGTCCAGCCCCACTGCTGGAATTGAACCTCTGTCCCAGTAGTCCGCAGTCCCGCACACAACCACTACGCCACCGGGGCTCAGTCCCTTGTCTCTATTTCTATAAGAAATATTTCTCTTTCTATCTAAAGAATTGTTTTAACAGAGAAGGCTATGTTCGACTGAAACCCTAGATTCACACCAGTCCTTTTAATGCTCTTCTATATTTGCACTAAAAAGTTTGCCAACCTTGATTTGGTTCCCCAAGTTTACCCACCTCCCACTTGATCATGTCTAGATACCTCTTACAACTCCGGAGTGTAGAGATATGAGACTATATGCCAACTACTGCCGATGAAGGTCACCCTCCATCATTTCAAATCTGGGCTTTTGTACTCAGTTCCAACTGAGCTCCTCTCTCATCTAATCCATCTTGTATAATCATTACAGTATGATCATTTCACTCTTCTGCTTAGCATTCTTCAAAGACTGTTCATCTAATAAAGGAGATAGGCCAAACTACTGTAAGGAACCCTGGTGGTGCTGTAGGACAGGCATCAGCCTGTTAATCGCAAGGTCATTGGTTCAAATGCACCAGCCAGTCCTGGGAAGAAAGAGGAGACTGCCTGCTTCCATAAAGTTTAATAGTCTGTAGAGGATTCTTAGGAGATGGAGTCCACTTGACCGCCATGGGCTTGAGTTGCATCCTCCTTTGGAGTCTCTGGATGGTACAAATGTTCTGTGCACTCACTTCCTAGGGAAAAGGTTGGAGGTTCAAGTCAATTCTAAGATCTGAAGTAAGGTTCTACTTCTGAAAAATCAGCCACTGCAACCCTGGGAGCATAGATGACTCTGACTTCCGTGGGGCTGCCTTGAGTTGGAATCAATTACCTGCAAGGCCCTCTGCTTCCAGTGTCTCTTCTGCATGCAGTGATGCCATCTCCACGGACTGAATGCACATCTCTGCCGCTGGGCCTGTTCAGAAACAATCCTGAGGTCTCCAGATCCCCTCTCCTGCTTGTTGTTTATTAGTTTATTTTTCTCTGAGTTTGTCAATCATTCTAGGCTTAGTTCCAAATGCCCTGCTGCCATCAGGAAAAGAGAACTATCCCTTCTCCATAAGCAGTGTATTTCCTGTCGGCACACATCAATTAAGATTTCCTGAGAGATGTGGTTAGTCATCACTATAACCCTGGAACATAACCAGCACTCAATGAATAATGGCAAATTGAGCTGTGCGACACAAACAGCTCATGGGCACCAAACAAAAACAAGCTGAACTGACTTTCACCAGCAACTGAACTTCTACTTCCCGAAGTCCCACGAACCGTGTAACTCAGGACTGTTTTAAAGCATGACCATTATTCTGAAATGCTCTACATGTTCTTGACAAGTAAACACGAGATATGGGGTCCTATCTGTTTCATTCTCTGGCTAGTATAAATGTGTTGTATGAAATGTCATTAACTAGTCTGATCTCGACTGGCTAAAAACCCTCTCCAGAAGGAGTGACGCAATTTACATTGGTTATTATTCCTCCATTCAAAACTATGTCTTCTGCATTGATGATGGATTCATTCGTGGCTCTGTTGCATGAAAGCACTGGGAAGAGAAAAATACCTTATAACTGAGAGATAGATGACGGAGATGGTGCTGCCTGTAATTTATGAAAGACAAAATGTAAAATTGAGTTTAGTGAACAATTATACTATTCCCTTTCTTCTTCTTCTTTTTTAGTATTCCCTTTCTTACAGCAAAATATGAGGGGGGGCCTAACCAAGTTTATGGAAAAAAATTCCATTCAATTTTCATCTCATTTTCCCACAGACATTTTAAAGTCCTCCTTGCATTTAAATACTCTATTTTCCCCCTTTCCCATTTTAAAAAAAAGGCAACAGTGGATGCCATCCAACTAAGAAAAAGAAGTGACTGTCTTTTTTTTTAGTGACATGTGAACATCTTTGAGGGAAATATATTATCTTTCAAACTTTCTCAGAACTGGAAATGGCATATGAGCATGTAGCCTCTGAATAACAGCGCCACTGGTGATCATTGAAACTGGCACGGCAGAGACCTGTCAGGACTCAAGAATCTTTCCTTGAAACAGCAGTAGAAAGTGAGAAGACTTCACCCAGCCCATCAAATTTGGGCTCTCACGAATTTCTCCGTGTATTATTTTTCAACAACGTTTATCGTTCAATATGATAAATTCTCGCTCTAACAATAGTTATTCATGAATGGTTATTGAGAAACCAACGATTTCATAAGGGGATGTCAATTTTTACTAAGTATTTATGGAAGACAATGGTGCTGTGTATGCAGAGTAAATTAGGAAGAGTGGCTTGCTCAATCAGCTTGCAGTCAATGAGCTCATCAACTGAATGTGACAGACTGACAGAGAACCCAAACAGACGGGAGGAAGAGACCAGCCCTGAAGAAGGCAGTGTACTGGTTTGCAGTCAGAGCAGCCAGACCAGGGAGGGCGCCAAGCCAAGTCCAGAGATCCAGCCAGACTTCAAATGAGCTCCAGCTCGCAAGACAACATCTCTTGTGTTCTGCCGAGTACAAATTATAAAAACAAGAGGATGCGGCCTTTGTGGTGCCAAGGCCCCTCTTAGGAGGATTCTCTGTGCTGGGGAAAGCATAGGGAGCGTGTCCCTCAGAAAAGAAAATGGTGAGGCCTCGTCTTGCTCACTTTTGACACAGCAGCAGGAAAGACCATCATGTTAGGAAAGGGTATCCTGTTTGGTCTTCATAAAGCAGAGGGCCAGTGAAAGGAGAGAAACCTGGTCTTAGCATACCAATGGCCGCAAGCATGGTGGGAACGAGGCAATGCTTCAGTGTGACCCACGAGGTGGCCGTGAGTTGGAGCAGCCTTGACAGTCACTAACAACAGGAGATCCAGTGTGACCGTAAGGTTTTGTTGCAACTTGGCTAGGCCAGGAGACTGCCTCACTTGTGGTTCGGTACCATCGAGTTGGCCTGGCCGTGCCCCCTCTTCACAATGGTTCTTATGCTTGAGTCCATGATTTGTAGCCGCTCTGCACACCCTCTCATCGAGGTCTCCTTCCTAGGCACTGACTTTCCACTGTATCCAGCATGATGTAATTTTTCAGGTACTGGTGTCGCCTGATAACAAATCCGTCCACGCTTCCAAAGAACATTCCGGCTGTGTTTGTTCTAAGACAGATTTGTTTGTTCTTTTGACACTCCTTCATGTTCTCAATCTCCCACTCCAGCACCCATGTTATGATTTAACATTCTGTAGTCCACTCCATGATAGGATCTTCCGGGAAGCAGCCAAGCAGGTGTGGGAAGAGAAAGGTAGAGTACCACCTCTCTCATCTGTTTACAGTTTTGATTCAGTTGAGGGAGGTGTCATTTGGGGGGTGTGGCCTAAGCTCAGTATAGACTAACAGTGTACACACGCCAACTTACTTCTATCGCTCGATTTGGATTCCGTATCTGGTTCATCGACCTCTTTCAAATGATCTGCCGATCCCAGGAACCACAAGCAGGCTCATTCCTTCCCTCATTGGATTCATTCAGCTCTGCATCTACCAGCCTGGGGGATAGATTCATTTTCCTGCTCCCTCTCTGACAGACTCTGCAACTACAGGAGTCAGGAAAGGCTGCCAGTTTACACACTTGAACCAAATTGGACTTACCCACTGCTACGAGCATGAGTTATTTCTTGATTTAAATATTGTTTCTAGGATTAGAAAACCAAAGGGAAGAAAATGCGTGGCAGATCTGAAACTGAAAGAACTCAAGAAAAAAAAAAAAGCTTCAAGTTGTACTCTTGAAAGGTTCTGTAGCCAACCTACTGAACGATGTAGGAAGCATTAAGAGAAAATTAAAGAAAAGAATACACAGAGCCACTGTACCAGAAAGATCTGGTCAATATTCTACCATTTCAGGAGGTAGCATATGAGCAAGAACAGTGGTGCTGAAGGAAGAAGTTCAAATTTCATGAATGCATTAGCAAAAAACAAGGCTCCAGAAATTGACGGAATACCCATTGAAATATTTCAGAAGGTTTAAGTAGCATAGGAAGTACTCATCATCTAAGCTAGGCAATTTGGAACACAGTCACCAGCTAACTGACTGAAAGAGAGCTATGTTTGTGCCCATTCCAAAGAAAGGTGACTCACCGAAAGAATGCTGAAACTATAAGATGATGTCATTGTTGCCACACAAAAGAAAAATGTTGCTAAAGATCATCAATAATGGTTGCAACAGCACCTTGATAGGGAACTGCCAGAAGTTCAGATTGGATTCAGGAGTGGATATGGAATGGGATATCATTGCTGAGGTCAGATGAATCTTGACAGAAAGCAGAGAATACCCCAAAGATGCCTACTTGACTTTCATTGACTATGCAAAGGCATTTGGCTGTGCAGGTGATAATAGGCCTCAGATAACCTTGAGAAGAATGGGAATTGCTGAACACATCATTGTACTCACTCGGAACTGCTCTCTGATTCAAGAGTTAGTTGTGCAAATAATATTGCCTAGCTTAAAATCAGATAACACAACCTTGTTTGCTGAAAGTGAGAAGGACTTAAAGCACATGCTGATGAAGATCAAGAATTGTAACCAGGGCTGAGCCCCAGTGGTGTAAGTGGTTGAGTGCGGGGCTGTGGCCCACGGGCCTGGCATTTCAAATCCAGTGGCGGCTCTCAGGAGCAGTGCTGGATAGCTTTCACGACCACCGAGGGCAGTGATGCCACCCCCCCCCCCAAAAAAAAGAACTGTAACCATTAATATGAATTACAACTTGGGGTGAGGAATAACAGAATCCTCCCAAATGGACCAATAGATAACCCTGATAATGGAGAGAAGGTTGAAGCCAGTTGGATCCACAATCAATGCTCCTGGAAACAGCAATCAAAAAGATCAAAAGGAAAAAAAAAGGAGATCAAAATATGTATTGCATTAGGTCAATGTGGCGGTCATGTATTCGAGAAGTCAATTTCATAATTGAGATGTAGGGGTGGAGTCTAGCCTGTTAATCTGGAGATAGCCATTGAGTAGCCAATGAGGTATCTGTGTGGGCATGGCTTTCTCCTGAGACTTCTCGGAAATCTTGCAATATTTCTCTCGTGGAGATGAGAGGCTATCTCCCCAGTTGTTGGGAGTCTCTGAGACGATGGACTATAGTCAAGACAAGATGGCAGCATCCAAGGAGCTGGAGGAGCCAGAGGAGAAGCCACAGAGCCTTATCCCGATGGAACCAGACCTCTGAAGCTGGAGAAGCCACGTGGAGATCCCTGCCAGCACTGAGTTGCTGCTGTTGATGGACCCGGAGCCCTGAAAGTGAGGATCCATGGGGAGACCCCTGCTAGTGCTGGGACTCTGCACCCACTGGCCTGTGACTTCATGAGTTGGAAGGAGACATTGTAGACTGGTATCGGACATATGGGTTAATCTCAGACTTGTGACTTTGAACTGGACTGGGTTGGGATGTTTCTTAATGTTCCATTCCTCTTGACCTTACCCTTATATCCATATGCGTGTCTGTGAATGTTTCTCTAGTCTACCCAGACTAACACAGTCAATCTGCTGCACAGGACCTCTTTTTGAGGACTAAGGTGCTCCTGACACAAGCCATGATATCTTCCATTACATCATGTGCATTTGAAGGTTGAGCATTGAATAAGGAAGACCAGAGGAGAATAAATGCATATGAATATTGGAGGTATCATAGACTGCTAAGAGGACAAACAAATCTGTCTTAGAAGAAGTATAGCCAATGAGCTCCTGAGAGGCAAGGATGCCAAGACTTTAGCTGACACACTTCAGACGTATTTGTCAGGAAAGATCAGTCCTTGAAGAAGGACATCACGCTTGGTAAAATGGAGGGGCAGTGCACAAGAGGAAAACACTCAAGGAGGTGGAGTGACACAATGCCTGCATCACATCGATGAGTTCACACATAGGAACAACCATGAGGATGGTTCAGGACCATGCAGTGTTTCATGGTCCTGTTTCAAGGTTCTGTTTTGCCTGGGGGTGCTATGGGTGACATGATGGCACCTAACAACATTATAGATATATATAATATATGTGATATATAGATAATGTAATGTAATATATGTGTGTAATTATATAACAACAATATATATTACAAACTGATATGATATGAGTGGCACTGGTTTTGCTTCACTGGAGAACCCAGCCTAACATATCCTGAACCTATTGATTTTCTTTCTTTACCTAGTCGGCTGGAAATACAAAAACTGATCTCCTACCACAAATGAGCATCTGATTTAGAATCTGACCCTGGGTGTAAGGCAAGCAAGTCCTTTAACCATTTAATACTTCATTGTGGAAACAATACCAATAGCTACAAAGTAGATGTAGTGGAGCCCTGGTGATGTAGTCATTGTGGTGTGGGCTGCATGTGATCTGAATGATCTGCAGTTCAAAACCACCCGCAGTTCCATGGAAGAAAGACTGGGCTTCCTACGCCCATAAACAATTACAGTCCCCCAAACCCATTGACTTCAAGATAGTGAGTTTAGTTTATTTTTTTTAAAAGGCATATCTAGCTTATGTTATTGTGCATATGCAATGATGTGACCTATTTCAGAGTACGAGGAGGGTAAGTTCAATGCTATTGCTACAAGGGTTCCAGTCTGGACATGCATACGTTCATTGCAAGCAGAACATGTTGAGGTGTGTCCCAGAGATGAGCAGGTGGCTGCAGACAAGTCCTCACAGTGTCTTTCTCTCCTTAGGGTGCCTTCAAACAACAGAGCATGAAAGAATGGCTTTGGAAGAGCTCTGCTGGGTCACTTAAATTCTAGGCAGTGAGGCCATCTCAGAGGGTGATGGCAGCCGTGGGTCAGGCATTCATCCTCTTACTAAAGGGATCCTCTTACTAAATCATGGAGGAAGAACAGTTAATAGAAAACTGTATTGGTTAAAAATAAAAGGCTAGGTAAGTTGCACCAAGAACTCTCCCCACCCCCCATCACACCAATGCATCTGCTCGTTCTTTAAGAGTAGCGAGAGCTGTCCTATGAAAATTTGCTTGCAAAACCTTATCCCCTCCACCCCACAGACCTGATCATATCCTTTCAGGCTTCTTTAGGGTACCCTCCATTCAAAGAACATTTCAAAGGAACATGATTGTGAGCCCCTCAAGGATGCCCAAAGTGCTTCTGATGAGGTGCCTGTCACCGAACTCAGATTTTTCTGGGGGAAGCCTTAGAGAGGTGGGGGCACTGCCTTCAGAAATGCCTGGGTCTCCATGGAGGTGATGTCTGTCAGAATCTGTACTTCACATTTCAACATTCTTACTTAACAAAGGTTTCTGTGTTTGGGGCAATACTCGTTGACTTAGTGCCCTCTTGTATGCATGGAGGCTTCGAAATGTTCAGAGGGAAATTCCATTATCTGGTAATTCCATGTGTCCACAAACTTTTGGAAGTTTCTTTGCAGATAAAATACATTTGTGATTAGGTATCTATCTGGAACACTTGTGTGCTTTTGATTCTACATCACATATTAAGTAAGTGACTATTGGACACCTGGCACTGTTGTCAGTGACCTCAATAGACCAAAAAAAAAAGGTTAATCATAATAACCTTCATCGTCCAGGAGTTTTCATTCTAGCAGGGAAATTAAGACAGTAAACATGCACTCCAAGTCTCTAAGAAGATGGTTAAAAAACATAGGACAATCGGTGGGCTGGGAGGGCAAAAGGCTCGGCAGGACCTGACGGTGAGGACATGGGCTGTGTGGCTTGTGGAGACAGACTTCTTGGCAGAAGGCAGGTCAGTGAAGGGAGGAAAAGTCAGCAAGCGAAGTGGAGACACCGGGAGAAGAGGCCAGCTAGGTAGCCATGGACTGGACCCCAAAGAGCACTATTTACCATTGGAAAGTCTCTAGCCCTTCCCCTGTCCTAATCTTATATTTTTAGAAGATTCTCCTGGCTGCAGGGCTGACAATATGTATGGAAAGAAGGAGCCAGGTGGGGTGGTTGTGCAGGAGATGAGAACTCTGTAGAGTTCTCAGTTCGCAGCTAGAGGGTTGAAGAACAGTAGGTGTCTGCATATGTTTAAAGGTAGAACTTTTTCATCTGGGGGTTTTAAAGACGTGGAGACAAAGAAGGTGCCAACTAGCTGAGAAGCACCAAAGTCTACATGGAAGAAGCACACCAGCCTGTGTGATCATCAGAGGTCGATAGGATCAGGTATCAGGCATCAAAGACCCAGAACAAAAAATCCTATCTATATGAATGAATGAGGGCGAGTGCAGAGTGGCAACCCAACGCCCATCTCTAGGCAATTGGACATCCCCTTACAGAAGGATCATAAGGAAGAGAGGAGCCAGTCAGGGTGCAGTACATCACCAGTGAAATACATAACTTTCCTCTAGTTCTTTAATGCTTTCTCCCCACCCCATCCCCCTACCATCATGACCCCTCTTCTGTCTTACAAATCTGGCTAGACCAGAGCATGTACCCAGGTACAAATAATAGCTGGAAACAAAGGGAATTCAGGACAAACCCCTCAGGACCAATGTTGAGAGTAGCCATACCGGGAGGGAAAGAGGAAGGTGGGGGAGAAAGAGGGAACTGATCACAATGATCTACATATAACCCCCTCCCAGGGGGATGGACAACAGAAAAGTGGGTGAAGGAAAACACCACTGGAGGGTAGACGCCAAACTATATCTTGGTATCCCTGGTACCTGCGAAGTGGTGCCTGTGTGAACCGAAGGACTGGTTCTCCTGGTTTCCCCATGGCCTACAGCAGAGTGTGGCGTCCCGCAGCCCAGCTGGTAAATGCAGGCTGAGTCAGGAGATGAAAGAGGACCCACAAAACCGGTGAAAGGTGGATGTTTCCAGAAGCCCTACAGTTCAACACAGGGGTGCTTCTCCATAGGAGGTGCCGCCCCCACCCCCGGTCCTCCACACCCTGGTGCCTCAGTTCCCTGGAGGGCTGGGCAAGGGTCTGAGCAGTTGACCTAGGAGGGAAGCACCTGCACCGTCAGCGGCTGTCCATCGTGAAGGGTGTGGAGCGCCAAATGGGGCCCCACAGTTTGCCTCACACAGGCACCCTTCACACACACATGCTTATTACACCCCACTCCTGTTGTTCACATGCACCCTCAGACAGCCACGGGTTCTGAGCCTTCCATGCACACCCCCACATGGACTCTTTCTCACAAACACACTCCACATACTCCTCCCAAACTCACACATCCTGCCACGCAGTTTTAGCCTCCTGCGACTATATCCACACGCTGAAGCTCACACACACTTAGATCTTGCACACCTACGCTCTTCACCCACACCCTCAGTACACCTTCTCGACACCCCCACCCACCTTCCTAATGCTCCTCCAGTGTGCCAGACCATCCATATGCCTTAGCTCATTATCCATTTTAATTAGCGGTCATGTGTGATAGAGTTGCAAACTGCTTAAATAAAATGTTTGTTAGATTACGGAAACTATCAGAGACTGCTAAAAGAATGACCAAATCTGTCTTGGAAGTACGGCCAGGACGTTCCTTAGAAGCGAGGATGGGAAGGTTTCACCTCACGGACTTTGCACATGCTGTCAGGAGAGACCAGTCTCTGGAAAAGGCCCCTCTGCTGGGTGAAAAAGAGGAAGACCTTGGTGAGATAAACAGACACCAGGGTGGCAGCAATGGGCTCAGAGTTCACAGCAGTGAGGATGGTGCGGGGCCAGGCAGGGTTTCCCTCTGTTATTTCCCAGGGTCTCTGAGTGGGAACCTGCAATGATAAAAGGGGAGCTCTGGTAGGGTCGGATGTTGAGCTGCTAATCACAAGGTCATTGTTTCGAAGCCTCCAGCTGCTCCACGGGAGAAAGAAGAGGCCTCTCCTCCTGTAATCCAAAGGGGTAGTTCTATTCTGTCCTGTTTTTGAATTCTAATGGACTTGGTGGCAGTGAGTTTGAGTGAGAACAATAAAACTGCTTTGCTAAAACTTCTACAATACTATACATTAGAATACTATTACATTAATAGTAACAAAGCTGAAGCCTTAAAAAAAATCCCTACTTCCCCCCCCCCCCACCACTCTCTCTGTGTCCAACACAGTTATTGACGCAGGTTCACAAATACTAATGACCACAATGGTGTTATTTAAAACATCAGAACATTCGACAAAATCTGAGACTGTGACTGAGCCCCGGTGGCGTAGTGGTTGTGCGCGGGACTGTGGCCCACGGGAGGGAGGTTCAATTCCAGCAGTGGGGCTGGGCCTCCTACTCCCACCACCGGAGAGCAGTGATGCCACCCAAAACAAAACAAAACAAAAAAATCTGCGACCGTGAAAACACCAGCAGCAAGGACAACAACCTCCACTGCTTGTCCCCTGTGGATAACCCCCGTCTTTTGAAGAGTCATCATCGTAATTGGGTAATAATGACAGCTCTGACAGGAGTGAATGAGAAGGTTCACAAAGTCCATTAGCCACGAGGTTAAGGCTTGTAGGTAGACTGATGTGGGGGTGGGGCCATTGCACTACCTCCAGCTGCTGAAGAGGGAAGGAAGCTTCCTCTTACCTGTCAGAAACCCTTAGTCACTGTGTCTGGATCCCTTCCAGGACAGCCATGGACTTCTTGACGTTGCTTTGTTGTGATTTTAAGCTAGCCATATGAAAACAGTCTTTCATTTAGTGCTATATGTCTTCGAAACATTAGGTTATGGCTCAATCCTGGGCCCATGTTATTTTTAAATCATGTTTTCGGGGCTTGTACATCTCTTATCACAATCCGCCCACCCATACATACATACATGGTGTCAGGCACATTTGTACATTTGTGGCCATCAGCACTGTCAGAACATTTTCTTTCTACTTGAGCCTTTGGTATCAGAGACAAATGCTGACTAGACCTTCCGTTGCCATCTTCCTCTGCGGTGTGCACTCCAGCCCGGGGTCAGGACGTCAACGCACACTCGGCCGACACGTGGGCGCTCTCGACACACCCCTGCCCTCCACGCGCTCGGTCGCGCCCACCCCTGGCTGGCCAGGGCACGCCCGCACAGGTCCTCGCCCACTCGCTCCCGCGGCACACTGGCGTCGGCGCATGCGCACCTGTGGCACGGCGTGGAGCTGGACTGAGCGTGTGTTCGAAGTTTGCCGCGTTTTGCGTTTTTGCGGGTTGGGGTGGTTTCTGGCTGCGGCTTGGTGAGGCTTCCCAAGGTGAGTGGAATGGCCGGAGAGCGCCAGGGAGGTCCCGGCACAGCAACCGGCGGGCGGGCACGCTGTAGGACGGGCTGCCCAACCCTAACGCCTGCTTCCCTGCTTCCAAGGAAGGGCCTGTCCAAGCCGATGCCATCTAAGCCTCCCCCATCAGCGCAGGCCACCCGGGGGGGGGGGGGGGGGGGGGGGGGGGGGGGGGGGGGGAGAGAGAGAGAGAGAGAGAGAGAGAGAGAGAGAGAGAGAGAGAGAGAGAGAGAGTCAGAGGCCATGGTGTACAGGGGAGACAGGGTCTTGACGCCAGAAAGCTTTGGGTTTGAAGTCTTTTGCCCCTTCTGCCTAGCCTCTCGGAGTCCCATTTTCTCCTTGTGTACCATGCGGATTCAGACATTTAACCACGAGTTATTGTGCACTTTATATGAATGGGTCTATGCCGGATCTGAGCTGGAGCACATTCCCCATTGCGGGCCGCACGCACCCTTTCTGCCACATAAACCCACTGAGTCCTGGCGGCTACTGTCGTGGGTTATATGTGGGGCAATCGCAAGGTCAACAAATTGAAACCTGCACAGTCTCCGAAACCCACGGGGGCAGTTAAGGTTGCTGTGAGTCAAATTACCCCCCACTCACCGCAAGGTTGGTTTTTTTTTTTTTTTATGACTCATTGCCAACTAATCAATTCTGACTCATAGCTCCCCTACTGGACAGGGTGGATCTACCCACTGTGAGTTTCAGAGGTTGTTCAACTTTCTGGGATCAGAAAGTCAGAAAGTTTCTTCTTTTGCTCAAAGAGTAACCCTGGGGTTTGAACCGCCGACCTTAGGGTTAGCTGACCAACGTGTAACCCACTAGACCACCAGGGCTTCTGTCATTTATGGACACTAAGGAGTGGATGCTGACTGAGGGCAGCCCTCTGCGTCTCCAGGCAGCACTGTGCTTCCCGCCTTTTCCACAGCTGATGGCTTAGAAGTTGATCACCAGGCCCTTCTGTGAAGGAGCACTGAGTGAACTAGAACTTCCAACCTCTGGTTAGTATCATGCCGGTTAATCGTTTACACCACCCAGTCTAACTCGCATGAGACTCCCCATAATAAAACTGGATACGGAAGAAAGTCACAGGGGGCTGAGCCCTGGTGGTGTAGTGGTTGTGCGCGGGACTGCGGCCCACTGGGACGGAGGTTCAATTCCAGCAGTGGGGCTGGGCCTCCTACTCCCACCACCGGAGAGCAGTGATGCCCCGCCCCCCCAAAAAAAGAAAGTCACACCAATCAAAAGGAGTACACAAATAAGGAAGCATTTCTGCCTTACAGAGTCATTATGAAGAGGTCTGGATAAGGGTTTTAATACATCCCTAGAAGAGTTGTTCGATAAACCCACTGCCATCTGTTAAATAGATTCTGACTCAAAGCCACCCAAGAGGCCGGAGAAGAAGTGACCCCTGTGAGGTTTTGAGGACAGTCATCTTTATGGATGTGGAGAGCTTCATCTTTTCCCCATGGAGCTGTGGTGGTTTCAAACTGCTGAAACTGCTCACTTTGTAGCTAGCAGCCTGCTATAGAGTATTGCCTAGTGCCTAAGCCTCACGTTCATCTATCTGCCAGTGTGTGACCTTCATGATTAAACTTCATGGCTTATGGGGTTCTCTTCTGAAAAAAAAAAAAGTCATAATACTGATAACTTATCTCCCAGAGTTGTTGTTGTGCGAGTTAATGAGGTCACGGAGGCCAGACTTCCGGCTCAGGTCCTGGCACACAGGGAGAACTTGGGGAATTGTGACAATGTGGCTTGCCACTCACCTAAGCTACACTTCCTCCTGCCCAAAGCAAATAAGCCGCCTTTCCTGAAGCCACTGGAGCAGTTTTTTGTTTTGTTTTGTTTTTGAAACTGGGGTCAGTCCCAGGTAGATGGGGCCAGGCCCTTTGGCAGAGGCTGGGGTTCTCCTTGCCAAGACTGGGTTGGTAGGGCAGCTTAAACAGGGGACAGGTATACCCAGAAATTGAGCGCTAGTGAGGACTCAAGTGGGGTGCTCCAGTGCAGGCTGCCAGGTGTCACAGAGCCTTCTAGATGAAACTTAGCAGGGGACCATTGGGCAGAGACTGTTCTCCCCTGTTCCCTCACCCCCCACCCCCACCCCTGTGGAACCGGAAACTCTGGCATTGCCTTAAATCTTCAGGGACAATGGAGTCTCCAGATAATAATTAAAATAGTAAGAAACACTAAAAGGAGCTACTATCAGGCCCCAGGTTTAAAAAACAAACAAACCCTGCCTTCCAGTAATTCTGACTCATAAGACTACATTATAGAACTGTGTCCCCCTGTGTTTCTCACTCCACACAGGAGCAAAGAAGTCTCATCTTTCTCCCCCATGGAGAGCCGGGTGGTTTCAAACCACTGACCTTGAGGAAAACAGCCCAAGCTAGACTATGTTACCAGGACTCCAGAGGGCTAACCATTATACCCCCAGGTTTGGCAATTCTTAATTCTTCACAAAGACCTGGAAGGGGCAGACGCTCTCCCCATCTTGCTCTGAGATTCCTCCAGGTATTGATCTATCTAGCTTCTGACTCTGCAACCAGGGAAGAGAAACCCCGGGCGCCACATTTAGTGGTCGGGAACCAAGTCTCTTCACCTCCTCAAACCTGCCTCCACTCCAAGGCTCTGTCCCTTCGTTCTGGACTTTTATCAGCTCCCAGAGCCCCTCTGTGCGTTCTGGCCCTGCGGACTTTAGTAATTCCGCAATTGGTGCTTTTTCCATTCTGAAAATTCGGGTGGGCAGATCTTGTGCAACTTCCTGGCTCCTGGTAGGTGCACGATGATCGCATGATCAAGTAGCACAGTAGGGTTCAAAGAGGTGATGTCATTCGCACCAGGTTCCAGGAAGGTCAAGGACAGAGGGATTCTCCAGCCATTTCTCAAGTCTAACTTGCATGGGCAGCGTCAGGAGAGGTCTTCTAGTCCCGAAGCTCTGGCCACAACGTTCCCCCCCGCACACACACACACACACACGCACTAAAACAGACAAACCCACTGACTGAATGCGACCCTATAGAACAGAGTAGACCTGTACAGAAGCAGACAGACAGACAGCCTCATCGTGCTCCTGCAGAATTGGGTGACAGGGTCAACCCCCACTTGCTGTTTACCGTTCACTGTCAAGCCCGTCCACTATGCTATCACAGCCACTATGCCACTCAAGCAGAATTCCATGGGTGGAGGCCTTGGCAAACAAACCCAAAACCAAACTCACTACCCTCTAACCAACCCCGACGAAAAGCCCCAGTAAATGAAAACTCCGAGGGCTTACTGTCGAAGCCGAAAATCGAGATGGCCAATGGTTAAGAATGAAAAAGTCTTGCTCCCGGTTTTTAAAAAGCAACAACAGCAACCCCACTTGGTCTCCGTAATATTTGCCTCTGCAAATTTAGGTCAAGGAAAGGGTTCTTTTACCTCTCTCCCCTCCCTCCCCGCTTCCCAGTAAAACTCGTTTGTGAAAAAAAAAAGATGGTGGAAAGTGTAGGTCAGCCCGGCGGAACCCGAGCGGGAGCGGGGTGGAGCATTTGCTTCAATTATCCGGATAATTGTTCCCTACCTCAGGCCATTGTTCCCGAAATGAAACAATATTCTATTCGATACAGGCTTGGCCTTTTCAGGCGTGCCCCCCCGCGGCGCCCAGCACACGCTGGGCACAGAGTAGGCGCTCAATAAATTGTATTCTGACGACTGGGGCTCGCTTTGAGGGTGGGGGAGGGATGCCTGTCAAGCTTGAGGACTCGGGGGTGGGGTGGGGTGGGGAAGGGGCATAAGCGAATATGAATGAAAGGAGAGCGGGAAGCGGAGAGGTGGAGAGGCCCAGAGAGATTCGAGGCCATTAAAACTCTCCGTGGAGCCCCGGGGACTGGGCGGTTCCTGAAATTCCGAGCCCAGCCCCGCAGGCCTCTCGCCAGCCGCGCCCCTCCCTTCTCCGAGGGCCGAATTGAACTCTTGAGCCAGTGGCGAACACAAAGGCGAATTCAGGTTTCTCAAAGGCCCATCCGCTCTGAATAAGCAGGGAGGAGAAGCAAGGTCTTTTTTACTTTGGGTGGTGGGCGACCAGCAGGCCAGCAGCCTGCCCTGTCCCTCGAGCAGCTTGGCCGGGCCCTGCTTCAAAAGTTAACTCCACTCGGGCAGCCAAAGGGCCAGCCGGGCCCCCATCACTCCACCGGCGCAGGGACGTGGCGGCTGGCTCCCAACTGGCCCCCTCTCCTCCCCGCCGAGGGCTTGTCCAGAAGGGCTGGCGGATGTGCTAAAGGCAGCCCTGGGCTCAGATGGGTTTCTTGGAGCTCCCGCAAGCTCGTTTGCGGGTTACAGCCTTATCTGGGGACCCGCGGTGTCCACCCCGGCTATACACTTGCTGCGAACAATCGCCTCGTCGGCGCCTGAAAGGAGCGCGAGCGCCCTGTGTCTGCTGAATGCCCGTCCCAGTTCATCCGAGGCCGCCGGGGCTTTTGATGGCCACAATGCAAGTTACGCCCAAAGAGTGTCTCTTTGGTCAGATCCACAACGCTTGGCTTCACGTTTGCAAGTTAAACGGGCAGAAATGCGGCAGAAAGTCCCACGCCAGACACCGGCGACAGTTCCCTCCGCCCCGCTCCCGACCGAACTGAGGAACAGTAGGGGCAGAGGGAGGAGGAGTTGGGAGGAGGGAGATCGAGAGAAGGCACGTCCGCGTTCCCAGTCAGCATCTAAAATTAGTGGGGGGGGGGGGGGGGGGGAGAGACTTTTCTCTGGCATTTCTCCCCCTATTTTCAATTTTTTAAAAATCTTGCTCTTTGCTTTTTAGGCAGCTTTGGCCACTCGAAGCAAAATGAACCCGATCTGCGGGTATGTTCGCCTTGTCTTCACCCAGGTAGTTGCTTTCCTCCAGTCCCTGAAATGTGACTCCTTCATAAAATCAAAATTTATGATTATTCAAATGTTGGGGACTGTGAAAAGAGAGGAAGAAAGAGAGAAAATTAATATTGCAGCTGTTCTTCTGATTAATGAGAGATAATTGCTCATGAAAAGTCACCCCTGTGGCATTTTGTTGTCTCCTGGATCTTTGTTCTTTTCCACTATTATTGAGGACTTTCTTGAAGACTAAGCGGTTCTTTTCAATTTTGGGGTATTCAGAAAGGGTTGCCTGGTTACAGAGAATGGGGAAATCTCGGGCTATATCGGGTAAGATGTGCCACAGACAGCAATATCACAATGCCACTCGGAGAAAAGGAGCGATACAAGTTAACGATGCGCTTTCAATAAAACATTCATAGACTTGTTCACGCTTTGATAATGACCTCATTAAAGGGAGCTGGGGGCAAGTAAGTCCTGTCTCCTGTTTGTGTTCGGCTAACAAAACCCAGCTTTGAGATCATTCATCGCTTTGGAAACTAATATGAAATCAATGTAAGAGGAGCAAATAAATCCGAGGCGGCCCCGCCAACTCCACGGCCGTCCCCTCCCTCTGCTCGCAGGCTCCTCTGCTCGCTCTTGGAGTCGGAGAACCGATGGGACAACGCCGTAAAGAAGTTCGGGCCTGGCGGGAGAATCCTTTGCAGAGCTGGTGGGAACTACCGCCTTAAAAATAATGGCGATGCACATTGAGGGGCAGCACGCTGGCACCTTGTTAGGGAGTAAGCAAGACTGAGTCCCAGCCCGTTTCCTTTCCCCTGACTCTGTGGGTGAAAAGAAACAGGGAAGAAAGACTGGTGAGAGTAGGGATTGGGGTTCAGCTCAGATTCGGTCAACGGAGAGAGGAGGAAGTTCTCCAAACCCTTGTGAAAGCTAGTGTCGCAAATTCATTTTTTCTGAGGTGAGGTGCAGGGGCTCAAATGGTGAAGTCTGGAGGCTGAAGGCCATGTCTTTGCTGTTGATTTCCTGATTTCTTTGATTCTTCCACTGGCCCCTGCCCCCAGTTGTAGGTGGGGTGTCAGAGCAGTTTTGTTACCTTTACACTTATGTCCTGTACTCAAGCAGACAAAACTATCCTCTGTCACCCCAAATCAGGAGCGAATCAAAGGACCCCCACCCCTTAAAAGAACTACATTTCTCATTGAGTTATGAAAGTGATGGCTTAGGTAACAGCCTGTACTCTGTACCCGACTGCTTAATACGGAATAAATCCTTCCACGTGGCTCCCCGAGTTGGAGCAATTAGAGCTCATTATAGGCTCATAAGAGTTCTCAATTCGGGGATTACTTAATGGGCAATGAAATTTTATCGGACAGAATCACTGAGAAATAAAATTGTGCAGTGGCTCAGGGGCGATGTGCACACGCCGAGACTGTCTAGAGTAAGGGGGGTTCGCCTGGGACCTCTGCTCAGAGCTGGGCCCGAGACCTACCAGGTGCAAAGTTGCTCTTGTGCTTGCAATGGGGACCTCAGTTGGAGGACTGGCTTCTGAAGGTGGGTGTTTGAGGAAGGAGGAAACCCAAAGGAAACTGTAAATGAAAAGAGACAGAGCAGCTGGGGGAGCCCACACTTGTTCTTGGGGAGACCAGGAATTTACTAAGGACCCTAAGTACAGATGGGTGGGTAGCTCAGCGATGAAATTCTGCCCAATAACCCAAAGGTGGGCAATTAAAACCAACCAGCTCCTCCAGAGAAGACAGAGGTGGCAGTTGGCATCCGTAAAAATACTCCATCCTTGAAAACTCTGTGGGCCAGTTCTCCTCAGTCCTATGGGTCACTATGTGTTTGAACTCACTGGACGTCAATGACAGAGTTCTTTGGGTTTTGGGTCTATTGGGTAAGCTTCTCAAAGATTGTCCTACTTTCCTCCACAGCCTGGTCCGCAGCCATCTCTCCTCTGGCAGCCTTAAGGCTAGAAGGACATGTGAGGACTCAGAGAAAGGCTTCTGAAGCACTGTAAATTCCTTGGCACTTGGAATGCTTCCACTGTCAGGCATATTATTTCAATAGATGTTGAAGCTTCTCGCCTAATTAGAGTCCGCTGAAATAAAGCATAGGGATCGCCCACAGGTTCTGGAGGATACAGTTTGCCAGTGCCTCGGCACAGAAGCTTTCCCAAGAGAGCTCTCAGACCATGGGAACATTGTAGACCCTCCCCAAAGCAGGAGAGCCTCCTACCTAATCCAGAGGAAAAGAGAACAACTATTGTCCCAAAAAAGTAAAGAAATCAAAATCAACCAGTGGAGAAATGTTATGGCCGATTTGGACCACGTCGGCCCTTAAAACACACTGCCAAGAAGTATCTCTGGATTGTTGCACTCTGAGGCTTTTTCTGAGGGCTGGAATGATTCAGAAACTGCCTACGTTGGAGAGGTGGGTCAGAGCAGGCTGGGCCCGACTGGGAGGAAGGAGAGAGGCCTGGGATGGCAGGAGTGGCAACCTTGTGGTACAAAAGTAGTTACAGCTGAGCTGCCCCAAGTTAAGCCCTTCGATTCCCTAATTGTTGTCACAAGATGTTGGATTAGCACATTTCTGGAATAGCTGTCTGTTTACACTCCGGAGACCCACTGTCCACTAACCGCTTTCTAATTGAATTCTAATCACATTCAAATAGCTCAATAACCAGCCTCAGCTGCAATTCATAAAACTTTAATTGCCATCCATAAATCCTGAGCTCCCCAGAGCGGGGCGTCCCTACAACCCAATTACACTTCTCTAGCAGGCGAGAGGTGGTCACAGAAAAAGGAAGGGAAGAAAGGCAGAAAGAGGACAGAATCAGGCAGCCTTCTCTGGAGCCCAAGACGTTGGTGCTCTCTTGTCTTTGGAATACTGGGTCCTGTCAGGTGGAGAGAGTGCTATCCCTATGTTTCCTGGCACCATTGAAACTTCAGGCCTAAAGTTAGTTTTGTTCTGGACCAAGAACCAGGCCTTAGCTGTTATTCAATTGCCTGAATCCAGCTCACTTTGCTTCAGGAAAAGAGCAGTACAGAAATCCACCTCTGTCTCCTTGTTTGCCAACTCTCCAGCCCCCTCTCCCCACACTCTCTCAGGATGAGCCCTCACTGATCCTGATTAAATCCAAGACTCTCCATAGATTCCTCTCTTCAACAATTCCTGTCCTAAGCCATCCTGGGCCAGGATTCTAGAATGGCTGTGTTTCCTTCATTCTTTTTGAGCTTTGGGAGTGTATGAGTGGAAGGTGCTTCCTGGTTTAACTCATCAGCAAGCCAAGATCCAGATAATGCCTACTGGCACTCTGCCCTTGTGCCCACGAGGGCCATGGTGTTCTTCTCCCTAAAGTCCTCGGGCATGTATTCGTACAGTTCTCCTGGAACAAGGTGGTAGATGAATTTGACCACGGAAAAAGCTAAATCTCCTAACAACCCTTTCTCTCTCCCGTTGGAAATGGGTGCAGGGAAAAGCTGTTGGTCTCCGTGACTCCAGAGAAACCTGAGTGCAAAGGCATCTTCCAGCCTCAGAATGGACGCCGGGAATTTCTAATCTGGGAGGTTACAGCACCGAATCTGTCATAAACGAACCACCTGAATGACCTCAGCCTAGTCCCAAAACTGCCTCTGGAGACCCCGGCCTGCATCCGGCTCCAAGACTAATAAACTGCTGCTCTCTGCGGTTCCCACAAGCCTGCTCTGAGTGGCAGCCCGCGCCACAGCCACCACCGGCTCCGGAGAGCCAAGAGCGCTGGGCGTCGCTGAGAAAGAGGCTTCGAAGTCCCCACCTGGTGCGCTCGGCCGCCAGGCTTCAACAAGAACTGGGCTGGGGCCTAGATGAGGGAGCAGGGTGACAGGTTAGATGCGCGCGCTGAGATTTCTCAGGAAAGCTTGCAGGAAGGTGGCGGGGGCGGGAGGGGGGTAGCGGGGGACTGCAGCCACCCTGCCAAATTAACAAAACCTCCACTTTGCAAAGTCTTCCCCACTGCACCCCCCCCCCCCCCAAGAGTTCTGCCCCGCCGCGCGCCCGCCCCTCCCCGCCGCTTCTGTTGTGACTCCGGCAGCCTATCCCGAGGGTGGGGAGCTGCAGGGGAACCGGAGCCGAGCGGTACTCCGCAGCATCACGTGCCGGGGTGGGGGCTATAAAATCCCCGAGCCGGGGCGCCGGGCGGGGGACCTGAGGACCAGCCCTCTCGGGGACCCCTTTGTTCGTGTCCTAGACGCCGCCGCCACCTCCGCGTCCCCCAGGGCTTGACCGCCAGAGTCCGCGCCGCGCCGGGGGCAGCGCTCGGCACCGAAGAGGGGAGGGGGCTCCGCCGTCGGCCCACCTCTCCCGCCACCCCCAGCCCCCACCTCGAACCATGTCGCGCTCCTTCTATGTGGACTCGCTCATCATCAAGGACTCCTCGCGGCCAGCACCCTCGCTGCCCGAGCCGCACCCCGGGCCGGATTTCCTCCTCCCGCTGGGCATGCCGTCCCCGCTGGTGATGTCGGTGTCCGGGCCCGGCTGCCCGTCGCGCAAGAGCGAGACGTTCTGCGTGTGCCCGCTCTGCGTCACCACTCACCTGCACTCGGCCCGGGGACCCGCGGGGGCCGGCGGCGCGGGCGCAGCGGCCGGGGGCGCCGCGGCGGCGGGCGGCGCGGGGGCCTTGCCCCTGCTCAAGAGCCAGTTCTCCTCGGGGCCCGGGGACGCGCCGTTCTGCCCGCGGGTGAGCCACGCGCACCACCACCACCACGCGCCGCAGCACCCGCAGCACCCCCACCAGTCTCAGCAGCCCGGCTCGGCCGCGGCGGCCGCGGCGGCGGCGGCGGCGGCGGCAGCGGCGGCGGCGGCCTTGGGGCATCCGCAGCACCACGCACCTGTCTGCGCCGCCACCACCTACAACGTGACCGACCCGCGGAGATTCCACTGCCTCGCCATGGGTAGGGCGGGGGCTCTGGGCACTGGCGCCCCGCGCCCCTCTCCCGCCCCCAGCGCTCGTGGGGCGCAAACTTTTCGCCTCTAATGGAAGGATTGGGAGGGGGACGCGGTGGGCTGGGAGGGAGAGGGGCCTCGAGCCGTCCCCCCCCCCCCCAAAGTTCCAGGAAGGTACACATTCCCTTTCGCCAGCCTCCCCACGCATCTGGGCTGCCTCAAAGCCGGGTCCTGATCCTTGGAGCCAGGGTTGGGGGTGAGGGAACTCTGTGGGACTGGAACTCCAGGGAGAAGATTTAGGTTTAGGCTGGGTGTGTTTGAAGTGACATTTGGCTTCCTTGAGTCGGGGCTGATTAAACGGTCACGAAGCTTTTTGGCGAAACCAGCCGGCCTCTTACTTTCCCTTGGGCGGTGGGGAGCCAGCCCAAAGGTGCCCCTGCAACCTTCACCTCTCTGGGTCCCGCGCATCAAAGACCTCTCCTGGCTTTGGGCGTCGGTTTCCCGTACGCTAAGCCAGGATTAGCCTCGGAATGAGAAAGGGTGGTGGGTCGTGGGTGGCTTCTGTGGGTGGGTCCTAGAAGGGGCCCTGTCTGTGACTTGGCACCGGAGGCGCGTGCTTCGGAGAGTCTCACCTCTCGGCCCTCTCCCTGCCCGTTGCAGGAGGCTCGGACGCCAGCCAGGCCCCCAACGGCAAGAGGATGCGCACGGCGTTCACCAGCACGCAGCTCCTGGAACTGGAGCGCGAATTCTCCTCCAACATGTACCTGTCGCGACTCCGGAGAATCGAGATCGCCACGTACTTGAGCCTGTCGGAGAAGCAAGTCAAAATCTGGTTCCAGAACCGCCGCGTGAAGCACAAGAAGGAGGGGAAGGGCACGCCGAGGAACAGCCACGGCGGCTGCAAGTGCGCAGGCAGCCAGGCGCACTACGCGCGCTCGGAAGATGAAGACTCCCTGTCGCCGGCCTCGGCCAACGACGACAAGGAGATTTCTCCTTTATGAGCCAGGCTGCCCTCCTTGCTCCACCTGCTCCCAGTAACCGTCCTCCCCCCACCCCTTCCCCCGCAAAACCAAAGCGGAGGGAAATCTTGGGCCCCTCTAAATCTGGCTGCCTTGAGCCACCGTCTGGGCCTGGGATGGACCGCTGGCCTTCCCGGGACTCCTTGCGTACTTTCTGGACCCATTGGTTTGGGCTCTGGTCAGAGATTTTTTAAAAATGTAAATAATCTAGAATTCAACTCAGTTTCGTGGTATCACAGAGAAGATCCAGGGTGGGTTTCACATGGTCGGGGTGGGGGTGGGGAGGGAGGGGGGGCGTAGAAAGCACCTGTCAGTTCCTCCTCCATGCTCTTTCAGAGCCCGGCCAGAACAACGCAGGATCTCGATGCTTCTCCACCTCTGTTGTTTTCAAACGCAAAGTTTTGACGTTACAAATTACTTAGAAGATGAAACCTTTTAGGTCTGGCTTTCCTGACAATTTTCCGTGGGAGTGTTTCAAACTCGAGTCGCAGCAAATCCCTCTGTATGTGAATAGTTTTATATAAATTTTATATTTATATTTATTTAAATAAATGAGACAAAAATCAGTATTTTAAAAAGTTGATGGTGTTGGCCTCTACTTCACTCCCTCCAAGGTTTAAAAAAAAAGTGTGAACAGAAAACAAGACAAAGGCAGAAAAGACGTGAGGACTTAGAGGAAGATATTGACTACACCTGGGTAGCCAGGAGCTCTCACATTCAGGAGTTTGTGACTAGGTTTTCTTGGCGTGCAGACCATATCCTCTGAGTCAAGATGCTGCCCTACAGGGTAATACCCTAGACCCTCCAAATAGTTCCCTCACAGCTGATGGGACAGCGACCTTTTAATTTAGTATGTAAGAAAGGATGAAAATTGCATACCTGATTTTTTTAATGGAGGGAAGTTTCCCCTTATATTTAATTTCCCCTCAGGAGTAAATTGTCGGAAGGAATCTCTGTGGATGGTCTAAAAATCCCTGGCCCTCAAGTCTATTTCTGTCATAGTGAACCCATGGCACAGAGTAGGACAGTCCCAGAGTTGCCAAGGCTGTCATTTTTGTGGGAGCTACATGGTTCTCCCATGGGGCCATTGGTGGATTTGGCCAAGGTCGAACTGGCCCAAAGTTGAACTTCTGAGACTGTAACCTTCATGCAAGGTCTTTTTTTCCGTAGAGCAGCTGGTGTGTTTGAACCGATGACCGGACACCTAGCAGCTGCTCGCTTACCCACTGCACCACCGAGATCCTCAGAGTTGGAATTGCTTTAGGAAATGCAACAATGGGTCAAACAGGTGGAGAGGAAGCACAAGGAATGGAACAAGTGATGTTGCAAATAGCTAGACATGCTGCTGCTGCTGCTTCTGCAGTGCCTGCTCTCTTGAAAAAAAAAAATGCATCAGCAGAATGAGCTAGCTGGGTTCCCTTCAATGCAAAGATAACAAAAGACAGAAACAGGATATGGTTCTGTGCCAAGATTTACACTTTCACTCTTTAAAAATAGGCCCAAACTGCTTCTGGAGCACTTGGCCTTTCTCCTGGCATCTCTGCCTTTCTCCTAAATGCTCCTCCTCCTAGTCCCTGCTTCCCAGCCTGTGTAACTGAGTTCTTTCTGGCTGCCCTGGTCTGGGAGAAGACTTGGTTCTGGCGTTCTCAGTGCCACCTGGGTCTGTCATCGAAGAGAAGGAAGGTGGCAGAGCTGGAACAGAAGAGCCTATGGGATCTCTCTCTGCCAGCTCACTGGTATTCTTTCTGAATGTTTCCAATAAAGTGGCCACCATAAAGAATGGGTTCAAGCCCACTGGGATTGCTTGCAACATGCATAGGCGGTTTCTTTAGCTTTGAGTTACCTGGATGGTGTGAGCAAAAGGATTAAGGGGAGTCAGAGGTTATAGAATGTAAAGGTCGGGCTCCCAAACTGAGATCAGGAAGGTGATTTTGGAAGGAGGGGAGAGGCAGAATTATTCCCTTCCTCAGAGGCTCTGCAAAGGGAAGGACTCCTTCCTTTGAGGTTCTAGCACTCCCCCCTTCTCCTTTTCTGCAACAGTGGAGTGGTCAGAGGAGAGCGTGAAGTGACCACAGAGTGGGAAGCTGTATTGGGCATTTGGGTGATTTGTGTGTCAGGCACAGCCTGGGCCTGGACTTGCACAGGGGTGGTGGGCATCTAGCCTCTGGGCTGAGCCTGGGAGCCTGCATCCCACCTCCACCCAGGCCCAGGATCGTTCTGTTCAGCCGAATGGAGGAGGTAACCCTGCTTCCTTTCCCAAGGATCAAATCTCCCTCCAGCTTAACAAACCTGCAGCTGGGCACGAGAGTACTGGACTGGGAAGGGAGTTTTCGAAGAGGAAGAACAGATATCTATAAGGACTAGTTCCTGTTGGGGGGATAAAAGGACAAGGAGCCCCTGCTATAGCTCTCTGGCTCAGAACCAAAGTGAAGCCTAATCTGGGCAGCGGGCAGACCCGCTGGCCCTCTTCCATCCTCACCCACCTTGGCCCTGCTACAGCCCTTAGCTGAGGCTTAGCGGTCCCTACCTAAGGCCAGCCTCTGGACCCCAGCCTGTCTGCTGCCCCTCCCTTTCCACAGGTTTCACCATGGTCCTCCTACTGAGTCCAGCAAAAGTTCTGGCTCCAGCCCTCAGGGCTGGGTTTGGTTTGCTTGGCTGAAGAATTCCCAAAAGTCAGGGGGGTGGGAGGGAGGTGTAAAGGGAGCAGATTTCTTCCATATCCAGGAAGGTCCTTCTTCCTGGTTCTAGGACCATTTTCGTAACTTTCTTTTTTCTTTTTTTCTTTTTTTTGGCATCACTGCTCTCCAGTGGTGGGAGTAGGAGGCCCAGTCCCACATTTTTGTAACTTTCATATTAAGAGTTGACATTGCCTATTCTACTGTGGCAGGTTTTTAAAGTCCCCTAGCCCTCCAGATTGTGGATCTTCTCACAGGTTGCAAATCCACTGGCCTGAAGTTTGTGTTTGGAGCACTGAGCCAGTCAATGCAAATGCCCAACCTCTCTGCTAAGCAATCTTGAGATCGGATACTCTGGTCAAAGTTTCTTCAGATGAGTAGACAAGAAAGGTCTCAGATACCCCAGATACCCGTGGCCACCTCTAGACAGTTTTCTAAGTGGGATGCATTTGTCAAACACCCTTCCCCTTCTGCTTACCAAAATATGGTCTCATGGAAGGAGACTGCCTGGAAACCTTTGGTGGAAAGAATGAAAATGAGAATCAGTGTGGCTGAATCCCCCTCTTTAAAAAAACAACCATCCAGAAAAGAGCCGAGCAGAGGGCAGCAGGGGAAAGGGGGGCCCAGCCCAGACAGTCAGATCTTTCCCCTTCTCCCTCTTCTCCTACTATCCATTAGCTGAAGGTCAAGGGGGCTGTCAGAGATCTTGGCTTCAGGCAAGGCACCCCAGTACCAAATAAAGAGAAGGGCAGAAGTGTTCCTGGCTTTCCTGTATCCTGGCTGCCCGCAAACCCCCATGAGAGAGGCCCTGGTCTGCAATGCTTTGGAAGGGCCACAGTGGTATTCATTCCAGCCTGCCCTCCTCAGTATAGCCCGAAATTTTAAAAGGAATAAAAGGGCTGAGCCCTGGTGGCGTAGTGGTTGCGTGCGGGACTGCGGCCCACTGGTTTGGTGATTCAAATCCAGCAGCAGCTCTCCAGGAGCAAGGCTGGGCCTCCCACTCCCACCAGAGGGCAGTGGTGCCAACCCCCCCAAAACAAACAAACAAACAAACAAACAAAAGGAACAAAAATATGAGCGGGAATATCTTTGAATGGTGACTCCCTCTTCCCTGCTCACAATCCAAGTCTCCACCAGTTCCAGTTATATCCCACCGGGAGGAGGCTTGGTGGAGTAATGGGCTACAGGTTGGCCTGCTAATCTCAAGGTCGGCCATTCAAATCCCCAGACACTCAAGGAGAAAATGAGAGAAGTTACTGTTTTGCAAACCCCCCTTCCTTCCCTTATGGGATCCCTAGGAGTCTGAGTCAATGGTAGTGTTATCCAACCAGAGTCACGGAGAACTGCTTGCCTGGTCCACCCTGACTGTGGTCAAAGGCTTCAAGAGAAGAAACCGTGTTTTTCTAACCTAGTGTGGTCACAGAAGGCAACAGGGTCATGTATGCACACATGTATGTGCATGTTACATGTGATACGTGTGTGCTGGAGAGGCAGAGCCTTTGGTGGTGGTCATGTGTATAAAAAGAGGGGTCACTTTCACCACTAAATTTATTTTGCTTTCCATTGTCATCTGCCTGGCAGGTTCCACCTATTTTCCTTGGGAATTTGTGAGGTTTCTTTGAGGGGTGAAGAGGTGTTTGGTGTTGAGGTGTGGTAAAAGAAACACATGTAACTTCCAAGAGAGGCGGCTGAGGCTAGGGATCCAGACCCTGCCTTAAGGGTGTGGGTCAGGAAGGGGGAACAGGACACCCTGCAAAAGGGCCTTATTTGCTGGAGCAAACGGGTTTAAAGGAGCAATCATTCCTTTCAAAGGAGCTCCTCCCATCCTCTCCAAACACAGCCTAAAGCAGTTCTCACCTCGGATGAATGCAGCTCTGTGCATCAAAGCAATTGTTCCCATTTTCATTATTCATGGGGAATCTTTGAATGTACCTGTTAAGGTGACAGACCTTTTAAAAGGGAACTTCCCCCCCCCTCCCCTATGCAATTAAATGATGCATTTACTAGGCTTCTATTAACATAATTTAATATAAATCTATTTTATAAATCTTTAGGCTCACATTACTGAAAATTGAACTGGGGGGGGGGGTGATGCCCACATCTCTTCCTTAAATTAAACGGAATGGAATCCAAAAAACTTGCTATTCTAAGCTAGCTGGAAATACCACAAGCAGCAGATTCTTTTGTATTGTCTCTGTTAATGGTGTGAAGTGTGAAGAAAAGAGGCTGCTTCTCCCACAGGGGATGGTAACTGCAAAGGGACCTAGGGTTTCCACCTCGAAACCCAGACTGGGAAGTTGGCAGGTCAGGTTGGCACCTGAGGGGGTAAGGAAAAGAAACTCAGAGAGAACGTAGAGTTTGGGGTGGGGTGCCAGAGGCCTATTTTGCAATGGGAGACACATTTCTTCTTATCTGAGGTTCTATTTGATGGCCCCATCTCTGTTCTGCAGCCGGGCTCCTTAGTCACAGAAGAGTACTGGACATATTCTGGGTCTCTAAGTGCCTTGGAAAGGAGTCCTAGTAGTCTAGTTGGGCTGGACTCTCTCAAAGTCAGCAGCTTGAAACCTCTAACTGCTTGTGGGGAGAAAGACCTGGCTTTCTACTCCTGTAAAAAGTAAGCATACGAATCTCATTGGGATGTCCTGCCCTGTCCTGCAGGGATGCTAGGAGTTCTGCATAGACTCAGTGGCAGGGAGTGAAGTGAGTGGAGTGTCTCTGAAGGACCCCCAGCGGCATAGAGAGAGTTAGGAACTGGGCATGGGCAGTTCCAATCCACCGGAAATCCCTCTCAGTGGATGTGCTTTAGGAAAGACCTACAGTCTTGAAAACCTGGGGGAACAATTCAGTTCTGTCGTAGAGGGCCACAACGGGGCAGGCCAGAATGGACTCCATGGTAAGAGTTCTTTCTCTCTCTCTCTTTTTTTAAGGGTGATATTCGGATACTCAGAAATCAGACTTGTACACTCTTTTAATATGCTGATGTCCACAGTCCATCCTGTCTCATCACACGGGGCATTGTTTTTCTTCAAGTGGTGTCCTAGGTTTGCCTATAGGAGCCCTGTGGAAACTTTGTCGAGCCTCAGCCCCAGGGGCGCCTCTCGGCGAATGCGGACTGATCGGAAGTGTGGGCTGTGGGCTCAGGAAAGTAACGGCGTTTCAGATTAATGAAGCGGTGACAATTTCAATCTGCTTAAAGACGGAGGTTGGCACTGCCCAGGCCTGAGCGTGGGGAGCTCGCCAGGCTGAGCTTTATATTGTGCGCCTTTCTGAAGAGCAGACAAAGATGGATAGAGAGACATTGAAAAGCAGGGGGCGTATTTCAAACAGCCCCATAAAGCGGCCTGTCACTTTAAGACAAGAACCATAGTGCTTTGATGACTTTGTATTAGCTGCACCATTTCAAATAAGCGACTCAAGTCTCTAGTGAGAGGGAGGAAAAAGGAGCGACAGACAGACAGACTGAGGGAGTGAGGAGGGGGGAGAGAAGGGAGGGAGATTGTAGCAACATTTAGCCAGTGAGCCCTGCAGGGACTCAATCACAGGCAGCGACTTGATTTCTGAAGTTCAGGAAGAAACACCCCACAGCAGGTGCAGAGTGGGGCGGGGGGGGCGGGTAGTGGAAGGCAGGTGGGAGCTGCGGTTGGAAACAACGAGCGCCCTGCCCGTGGCCGCAGCCGGCTCCCGGGAGCCCTGGCCAGCTTGGCCTCGGTTTGCTCCGGAGAGCCGGAGCTGTCCGGCGGCCCCAAACCGCCCAGAATTATAATGGAAATTTTTTTTTGAGAGCGTGAAAGAGAAAGAATAGGAAGGAGGGGGGGTGCGGCGCGGAGAGGGCTTGCTTGAGGAGCCCACTTTCACAAAGCCTAATTTAAATTGTTTGGGGTCAAGCAGCAGCTAGCCACCTTCCCCTTTTCCTCCTTAATTAATTAATGACCACGATTAATTATTAGGGACCTGCATCTTGAGACATCACAACGCCTTTTCGTGGGAGAGGAGGGTGAACGAGTTGTTGGAGCAAGACTTTTCACGTGGGGTGAGGGAGATGTCTGCCTGCCTGTGCTTTGGGGTCCACTGTTCTTTCTCTTTCCTTTGTTCTTGAGGTGCACTTTCCGGTCGTTACCCCCCAGGGCCACCCGGCAACCTCAACCCTCCCAACCTCAGGCCTCTAACGCTTAGGCGCTTACAGTGGTAGGGGAACTTAGAGTCCTGGCATCTTGACATCCCATCGCGTTTTCCGTGGCAGTGATGTCGTGGGCAGTAGCGGGTGGGTAGTGATGTCATGTCACCCGCTAGATACTAATGGACAATACTCCTCCCCCCCCCCCTTCTGATCAAAGAAACGGAAATAATAGGAAAAGGGTTGCCAAGCTTTGGAAGGGTGGTGGTCGCAGGCTTTGAAGGCCGACCAAAGGGCTCCCGCGACGACGGTGGCACCGGAGGAAGAAGCGTTTACTTTCATTAGGCACTATTTGAACCTTGCAACATGTGGTAATTTCTGGGGCAGGCTGAAAAGGGGGGATTATGTAGGAGGGCCACAAGGAAATTAGCGAATGGTTAATTTAACTCGTTTTCTGCTAGACTTTTCGATACATTCCTAATTGACTGTGGGGCAGGTGAAGCTCCCGCCCCATGCAGGCTCATTCACGGTGGGAATCAATGGCTCTTTTTCAACTCACACTGCTCACAATATATCATCAGGGAAAAGACATGCAATGAATATGTTGATTTTTTTATTAATGGAATGACACCCTGCCACGCAGGTGTGAGGGTAAAAACCCAACTGCAATGAAATAAGATTAACAATGAAATTAGAATTTTATTAGCTTTCTATGTCACATAGACCTGGGTTTGAACTGTCAAAACAAGCAACAAGAAAAGATATTCTGAGGGCAGCTCTGTCAATCAAACAAGGGAAGCGAGCGGCCTGGCTTTCAAATCACAATCAGCTTTCAATTTCTCCAGCAACTTCCTGGGGCCTTCCGTGGGCTGGGCGAGGAAAGTGACTGAGGGCACCTCCCCGGGACCGCCAGGTCGCGGGATCTGCAAGCCCAACTTAGAGAATACCGCCGAGCCTCCGCAGACCTGGCCTTCAGCCCGCCCCAACTGAGCCCGAGAGGTCGAGGTGGTCCGAGGCCGCGGAGAGGTCAACTGGAGGGGCCGGAGCACCGAGGCCCATCAGTGCAGGCTCAGCGTCCTGTAAATCAGCTGCAGGGGTTGGCCGTGACCGAGAGTTGGAGGGAGGAGGGGATACTGGTCTGGAGGCGGGGTCGGGCGCCCCGAGGAAATCGGGTGGAGTTTTGTTACCCGGAGGTGGGGGGTGGGCCCGGAGCTTCGCTGCCGCTACCTGGGTCTGGCAGGCGCGGAGGTGCCCTATGCAAATGGTTCACTATTAGGCGAGAAAGAAATACTTCAAATGGCCCTTTGTAACCTTCTATAGAAAATCGAGGTACTCTGCATGACAAAGCACAATTAAGCTTTCTATTCAGGAGTTCTGCAGCTGGTAGCCCATTGGGAAAGTGGGAGGAAACGCGAATATATTAATAGTGTGGCAAAAGTTTTTTTGTGTGCGTGTCCTTTTCTGGGTCGGGGGTGGAGTGGGGAGGGGTTGTGGGTGGACCCGCAGGGGAAGAAGGCTCCGCCTTGGATCCTTGCCACCTGACCAACGTCGCCCCCGCCCACTGGAAAGCCCAGCTTGTCTAGCGGCCAGGGCTTTCTGAATGGTCGCGGTGACGCCTAGCAAGGTCGGGCGGACCCCCTTGAGCACCAGCCCCGGGCGAGGAGCGACGCGTGCCCGGGCCTCGCCTCCTCGCCTTTGGAAAGCTGGGTCGCGGAGCGTCTGCTGACCCCGGTCGCCAGCGCAGGAGGGGAGGCTTCGCAACCCCGGTGCGTGCGTGGTGCAGGCGCCGCGACAGCGGAGGGACGGTGCGCGCTCTAGAGCGCACCAGGGAGGTGCAGCCTTGGCAAAGAGATGGAATGGGGGAGGCCGGGCGAGCTTTTCATTAGCTTCCATGACCACCAAGTCACTTAAGGTTTGCTTCGTGGCTCAATAGATTTTACAATCCGTGAGAATAATTAATTAATTGTTATTATTAGCAGTTGTCTTTTAGTAATCGCTGCTGGCGGCTCTGTTTGCCTCTCCAGATCCATCTACCTCTGACTTGCCAGATTCTCGCTGTGCTCTATTCTCTCTGGAGACCATCTCACCCGGAAGTCCCTTGCCCTGGGGCTTCTTCCACTTGAGATCGAGGAGGATGGAGGGGCAGGAGCGTGGGCCCATTTGGAACAGCTGGTGAGCTAAGGAGGAGGCCGGCGAGTTGGGTTGTGATTAGCAGTTTGAAACCACCGCGGAAGACTAGGATTTACTGTCTCCGAAATCCACAGGGGCATTTTCTACCTTGTTTTACAGGGTCGCTATGAGTCCGAGTCTACAGTGAGTTGAATGAATGGCAGGTTTTCGAGTTGGTTTGGGGGGGAGACTGGGCTTAAATTCTGAGCATTTGGTCCGGAAAAACCTTTCAACCTCCGTTGACTTCTTTTTGTTTGTTTGTTGGGGCGGGGAGGGGGGCATCGCTACCTCTGGTGGTCCTGGGCGCTACCCAGTGCCGCTCCTGAGAGCCGCCTCTGGATTTGAACCGCCAAGCCCACGGGCTGCAGTCCCGCACTCAACCACATACGCCACCGGGGCTCCGCCCTTCATGACCTTTGGTAATGGAGAGATCTTTGGCCCTCAGGCTCAGGTTAAAAGTGGATTGCTGCTACTCCCCCTGACCAGCGTGTGGCTGTTAGAGACGGACTGCCTTGGCTTGCCCTTAAAGCAAACTTGTGATATCCTGTGTAAACCTATTCTTTTTTTTTGGGGGGGGGGGCATCACTTCTCTCTGGTGGTGGGAGTACGAGGCCCAGCCCCACTGCTGGAATTGAACCTCCGTCCCAGTGGGCCACAATCCCGCGCACTACGCCGCCGGGGCTCAGCCCCGAAACCTTTCTATTCGGTGATAGCGAACCTACCCCAATCATGATCGCGACCTGCTTCCTCTTCCCACCTGCTGCCTATCGTGATTTTGTGATGAATTCCTTTGGTTTTCTGTACTTTATTATTGAATCCCACAGCCGCGAACCCTTGGAACACCATGCTAATAGTGCTCTCCCTCATCCAGCGATTCAGTTTTTGTCTTTGTTCTCTTTAAGACTTAACAAACATGTCACTATAAAATTCATGTCATTAGTTCACATTTTTTGGACATGTTATCAGAGAGATTAAACAAACAAACAAGCAAACTCATTGCTATTGATCCGATGCCGACTCATAGTGTCTATATAGGATAAGAGAGAACTGCCCCTGTGAGTTTCTGAGATGGCAACTCTTTATGGGACTAGCATGCCTCTCTTTCTCCCAGTCCCTGGAAAAGGACATCCCTGCTCAGTAAAGTAAAGGTGGATAAAAAAGAGGAAAGCTCTTCAGGAGATGGTCTGATCCAGTAACTGCAACGATGGGCCCCTAACAATAACAATGGGGAGGATGGTGCCAGACCAGGCAGCAGGAATCAGATCCAACTGGAAAGCACCTACCAAGAACAGATAGATAAAATATATTTGGATTTGGGGTCTTTCCCCGATCCCATGGGAACTCTGCTTTGTACCAGTTCAGGGAGTGATTGACTTCCTCTAGATTTTGTTTTTCTCTGAAAGCCTCTTGCCAAAGACCCCAGCTCTTAATCCAGCTCCTTCTACGCCTTCAGGCAGGAAGACGAATGTGTTTTCTCCTTGAGGGATCCCTCGATGCATCAGTTCTCTTTACCCTACAAACATCTGCAAATACTCATGTTTTTGAAGTTTCCTTAAAAACCCAACTGAGGGGGCTGAGCCCTGGTGGCGTAAGTGGTTGAGTGCGGAACTGCAGCCTGCGGACTTGGCGGTTCAAATCCAGCGACAGCTCTCAGGAGCAGCACTGGGTAGCGCCCACGACCACCAGAGGCCGTCATGCCCCTCCCCGCCCAAATGACAGCAGACCGAAAAGCCCCATAGAGTAGTTTGACTCTTAACCGATGGAGTTACCAAGAGTCAAAATCAACTCTAAGGTCATAAATTTGGGGGAGGGTTGTTTAAAATCAATTACCATCAAGTCGATTCTGATTAATAGTGACATTTAAGGACAGAGTAGAACTACCCCATTGAGTTTTCAAGATTTTAGATCTTTTTTTGGGGGGTGGGGTGGGGCATCACTAGATTTTAGATCTTTATAGAAGTATATTGTGTTAGTCTGAGTAGACTAGAGAAACAAACCCACAGAAACGCATATGTGGATACCAGCGAGTTCTATATAAAGGGTGTACATTAAGAAAACATTCCAACACAGTCCAGTCCAGGCCCATAAGTCTGACATTAACCCATGTGTTTGAAACCGATCTACAAAATTCTCCTCAAACTCACACAATGATGCCAAAGGCAGGAGGATCCCAGGTCAGTGGGTAGAAAGTCTTTGGGTCCAGTGGAGGTGTATCATCTCAGCACCTCAGCATCATCAGCATCTCAGCGCTGGCGGGGACTCCATACTATGTTCCCAGCCCCCAGGGCTGCATCAGGATAGGTCCATGTGGTTTCTCCTCAGGGATGTCTTGCAGGAAGTGAACCTTGCCATTCAGCGCAATGAACTGACTAAGACAGCCTCAACCACCTTTGGTCCGACCATCAGAGAGCAGGAGAACAGAAAGGTGAAGCTTGCCGAGCCATTTATGTTTCCACCCTTCAATTAAACTGCCTTTCAATTAACTCCACACGTGTTCATTGGTCAGGATGGCACAATAAACCTAATTCTCACACATATAGAATTTAAAAAAGCAAGTGTCGTTGCATGAATAGACATATGCTCACCCAGGTTCCTCACAGCATGAATCACAATAGCAAGATGAAGGAAGCAACCTAAATGTCCATCAGAATGGTGAAAGAAACTCTGGTACATACACACAATGGAATACTGTGCATCGCTGAAAAACGATGATGGAACCATGAGACACCTCATGGTGTGCATTGATAGACTTGGGGAAGATTATGCTGAGTGGAATTAAGCAATCACGAGGAATACTAAAGGCAGCCACATCAAAATAAAGATTTCAATACCAAAGAGAACAGACTTTGGAGATTGCTAGGGGATGGAGGGAAGAGAAAGCAATGAGCTTGACTGCTGACGAGCGTCAATGTGGATGAGATGGAAACCCACCAAAGGGAGAAGTGTCGGTGCCAGCCAACAAGTCGTGCAGTCCTGAAAGGGGGAGTGAGGATTAGGAAAAAGAGAAGAGAAGAAAGACACTGGGAGGGCAACAGTGAATACTGAAGCCCCGAGTTTATTTTACACCTTGCTTTTAAGAATCCAGAAACAACTCAGGGTCATGTTATCTGACAACTAAGCAGGTGTGGACATCAACAACTTCTATGTTCTTTTTTTGGGGGGCATCACTGCCCTCAGGTGGTGGGAGTAGGAGGCCCAGCCTTTGCTCCGTGGAGCTGGAATCAAACCTCCATCCCAGTGGGCCGCAGTCCCGCGCACAACCACTACGCCACCGGGGCTCAGCCCAACTTCTATGTTCTTGTTAAGTTAAACATCCTTGAAAACATTCTGATTTCTCAGGACTGAAAAAAAGTCTCTATTCTTTATTGCATCTACAATGTTAAACCGCAAGGTCAAGCAATGGATACTGGCATTTAAGTCACAAAGTCTTTAAGTATTTCAAAACAAAACTTTAGTGGCCTACAACAGAGAAGAGAAAAGGATCAACTATTGGGTTATTTGATTAATATTTTAAACTATTGTATATAGAACTGATGATTGGAAATGCAAACTCCTGCCTCATTTACAATAAAATTCTTATATTTATAGACATACTCATGACATAAGAAAGACATTTATATACAGGAGTAATTGAATATTGAGAAAACATCCCAGTCCAGTCCAGATCAAGTCCATAAGTCTGATACTAGCCCACATGTCTAATACTAACCTATAAAGTCCTCTTCAGACTCAGGAAACACATGCAATGATGCCAAACCCAGGAAGATCACTTGTGGATTCAGTGCCAGTACAAGCATCTCAGGGCTAGCAAAGGTCTCCCCATGGCTCCTCCAGTTCCCAGGGCATGGGATCTTTCAGCATAGTGCCATGTGTCTTGTCAGTAGAGCCTCTCAGGGGTGTGTGTGTGTGTGTGTGTGTGTGTGTGTGAGAGAGAGAGAGAGAGAGAGAGAGAGAGAGAGAGAAACTTCTGCCTCCAAGGAGAAAATACAGGAATTCCCAGAATCCTCATTGGAAGGTCATACCCACACAGAGGTCTCATTGGCTATATAACCCAAGTGACTAGACTAGATTAGACTCCACCCCTTCACTCTTAATCCTTTCAAATTGACACCAGATTATGTAATTACCACTGTCTTTGCTCATTTGTGCTCAGTTGGATTGATAATCTTTTTGTGGATGACTTTTTGTAGATTCTTTATATATTCTGCGCTTCAAACTCTTATGTGATAAATGGTTTTCAAACATTTTCTTGCAATCACGAGATCATTTTGTCTTTGTGATAATGCCCCTTGAATCATTAAATTTTTAACTGGAAAGAATTTCTGTTTTACAGTAGCACAGTGAGCCACTCAGAAACCACTTAGTGTATATGGTGTTTATGGGGAAACAAGTACATAGATTGTTGATCACGCCAGCCAGATTTTTCACTATTAGAAACCCCAAACCTGTCGCATTATGCCAATTCTAACCCATAGCCACCCAATAAAATGGAATGCAGCCATCCACAGTGTTTCCAAGGCTAACCCCTTTTATAAATGTCTCTCTATCTATTGACAGGCAGATAAACAAACAAAGCATTAACTTTTATTTGGTTTGGTTAAGTTTTGCTTCTCTTGGGAACTCAACCTAATATAATGGTCGACTTCAGAAAAACAAAAACTGATCATCATTGAAAACATTATGTTAGTTCTACTCAAGATACGCAAGATATAAGACAATTCCTACAAAAATTTCAACAGCTTTTTTCTCCCTAGAAATGGAAAGAATGATTTTCAAATTTACATGGACTTACAAAGGGACTTGAAGAGTCAAAATGATCTTTAAAATTTAAAAGGACAGCTGAGCCCCGGTTGTGTAAGTGGTTGAGTGCGGGACTGCGGCCAGTGGGCTTGGCGGTTCAAGTCCAGTGGCAGCTCTCAGGAGCAGTGCTGGGTAACTCCCACAACCACCAGAGGGCAGTGATGCCCCCCCCCCAAAAAAATTAAAAAGAACAAACTGGTTCTCTTGCATCCCATTTTTAGAAAACTAAAATATCATTGGGGGCTCTTACAGCTCTTATAACAATCCATACATTAATTGTATCCAGCATATTTGTACATATCTTGCCATCATTATTTTCTAAACATTGACTTTTTTTGATCCCTCTATATCTATTTCAGCTCCTCTTTCCCCCCACCCTTCCCCCCTCCCCTTGAACAAATTATTATTTTCATATCTTCCCCAATGGTGTCTGTTGTTCATCCCTCCAGGATGTGTGTGTGTGATCGACACATAAGTGTTGATCATTGTGATGGTTTTCCCCTTCTTCCCATCCTCTGCCCACCTTTCCCTACCCTTCTGATATCACTACTCCCATTCCTGTTCCTGGATTCTGTGTGTCCCGAGCTCTTAGCTTTTATCTGTTCCTGTGCTCATGCTCCGTTCTAATCCGGAGTGAAAGGTAGTACTGGAGTTATGATAGTGGGGGTTGAGGAGGCCTCAGGAACCAGAGGAATATTGTGTTTCATTGGTGCTTTACTGTGTTCATGACTGCCCATGACTGACTCATCCATTCCCTGTGACCCCTCTGTGAGGGGAATGTCTCACTGTCTACAGATAGGCTTTGGGTCTTTGCTTCAACCCCCCTTGTTCTCAACAATATGTTTTGTTTGTTCATTTCGGGACTTTTGATGCCGGTTACCTGGTCTTGACTACACCTCATAATCTCACAGGCTGGTGTGGTTCTTCCACGTGGGTTTGTTGCTTTTCTGCTAGATAACTGAGGCTATGTCTTTTGATGGCAGGAACCATCCGTTTTCTTCACCACATTTGCTTATGGATCCCAATTTTTAAATGCAGTACAAAGCTACAATAGGTTTTTTTCCCTCATGTGTTTCTCTTCAGTGAAGTTATGTCAATCTTTTGATTTAGAATTATGTTATTTTGTTTCTAGATTATTGTTTCTCTGATTCTTAATGTCATAAAGGTTTTGAATAGATAATGTCACAGAAAAGGTGCACACTGGCTATGGAGGCAACAGACATGTCAAATGAGTCATTTTTCAAAAGGATCAGAATGAAGGTTCCTATGTTTTGTAGGTTAAAAAAAAATCTAGAAAATACAAGGCTGGGGATGGAACATGCAAGTGCTAGAAAGACTCCTGAGCATTCAATGTAGTACTGTTGCTCAACATGTGGTCTCTGACCTATTTGTTCACTTTCTAGGAAGAACCCAAAATTCCATGTTCATTGTAGCACAGTCACAATAGCAAGAAGCTAGAATCAGCCTAAATACCTCTCTGTCAAAGAATGGATAAAGAGGTTCTGGTACACACACACAATGGAATACTATGCATCCCTTAAAAATAGTGATGAGGCCTCATGATATGGATGGATCTGGAAACCATTGTGTCGAGTGAAGTTGTTGTTCAGTGCCATTGACTCTGTTCCATTCCATAGGATTTCACTTTCGTAAAGATAGTCAATCACAAAAGAACAAATATTATATAAGCCTGTTACTCTGAGGATAAAGGCCCACACGAACAGAGGCTCCAGCTCCCAGGCCAAGCCATCTTTTAATCTGATCCCCTAGGCAATGAGGTGGTGTGCCTCTCGAGTGCACATAAACTGTATGTGGCGATCATGTGCTTATGTTAATTTTATGATTGAGATGTAGAGGTGGAGTCTAGCCTGTTAATCTGGAGATAGCCCTTGAGTAACCAATGAGACCTCTGCACCCACTGGACCTGTGACTTCATGAGTCGGAAGGAAACTTTGTAGACTTGTATCAGGGATATGGGCTAATATCGGACTTATGACTTTGAACTGGACCAGGTTGGGATGCTTTCTCAATGCTCCATTCCTCTTATATATAAACCTTATCCTTATATCCATATGCATGTCTATGAATTTGTTTCTCTAGTCTACCTGGACTAACACACTGCATATCACCCCTTATTAGAATTATCTAATCACCTTCCAAGAGGTAGCTTCATTTCAGATGGGTTCAGTCTTCTATGTTGTTGGGAGAAAGAAAGGACCAATTAACTCCTGCCGTCTAACCATATTCTGTGGTCATCCCAAATCAACAAACACTGCTCCAGGAGTAATTAGTGAAACTTATTGGGTAATCAGATCAATAGGAGGCAGAGACATGTGTATCAGGGAAAGCAATTACATATCTGATGGTGGGTTAACTGGGTGGGGCACCCTGCATGAGAAAATTACTTAGCATTTCTTTGAGAGAACCCAAGAGGTAAATATGCCTGGTACTATGTTCTTATCTGGACACTTTTGACCCTGGTTCTAACCAGCTTCTGGTAACCCAGGCAGATAGGTAATTGGAACATTAGCTTCTGTCCTTTTGAGGTACACAACATCTTTTATACACCACACCAGATGGATCCGAATTGGAAGCCCCACTAAGCAAATTGGACTTTATCTTAAATTTCTAGCAGAACTAAAGAACTGAATTACTTCCTTGAACTTTAAGCTGAAAGGTCTTAGTGGAAGAAGCAGACACTTGCTATCTCAAGATTAGAGAATTGGTGGTGGTTGGAATTTGGGTGGGTACAGGTCTATTGCTTTGAGGGTATCCACCAAATAGTGACCAGGGACAACATATAGTTCCTGTGTTCATGCTGTGCTGATGATGTAGTGCTTCTGTGTTGGGCTGTGATTCCCCACGGTCAGCAGTTCACATCCACCAGACACTCTGAGGGAGAAAGATGGGACTCTGTGGCAGTCATGTGCTTATGTTAATTTCATGATTGAGATGTAGGGGTGGAGTCTAGTCTGTTAATCTGGAGATAGCCATTGAGTAGCCAATGAGGCCTCTGTGTGGGCAGGCTTTCTCCTGAGACTTCTGGGAAATCTCAGGGTGTTTTCCTTGTAGAGATGAGAAGCTATCTCCCCAGGTGTTGGGAGTTAGTCTCAGAGACACCAAACTATGGAGAAGACAAGATGGCAGTGTCCAAGGAGCTGAACGAGCTGGAGGAGAAGCCACACGGCTTTGGCCTGATGAAACCAGACCTCTGAAGCAGGAGAAGCAATGTGGAGACCCCTGCCAGAGCTAGGTTGTATCTACTACCACTGGATGCTGATGATGTACACTGAGTCCTGGAAGCGAGGAGCCATGGGGAGACCCCTGCCAGCCCCAGGATTCTGCACCCACTGACCTGTGACTTCTTGAGTCAGAAGGAGACTTTGTAGACTTGTATTGGGCATATGGGCTAATATTGGACTTATGACTTTGAACTGGACTGGGTTGGGATGCTTTCTGAATGTTCCATTTCTTTTGTATATAAACCTTATCCTTATATCCATATGCATATCTATGAATTTGTTTCTCTAGTCTACCTGGACTGACACACTCTCTACTCCTGTACAGAGTTACAATCTTGGACACTCCCAGGGGCATTCTTCCTTGTCCTTTAGCATCACTATGAGTGGGCACTGACTGGAGATGGTGAGTTTGATTTCATTTGTTTTTGTTTTGTTTTGTTTTTGGGCATCACTGCCCTCAGGTGGTGGGAGTAGGAGGCCCAGTCTTTGCTCCATGGAGCTGGAATCAAGCCTCCATCCCAGTGGGCCGCAGTTCCGCGCACAACCACTACGCCACCGGGGCTCAGCCCGATTTCATTTGTTTTTCAGCCTTTTGGTGACATAGGTTAATCTTCCAGGCATGGTTCTTCCTTTTTAAATGAGTGTTATTGAAAGGGCTGCCATATCTCCAACTCTCACAGTTTGTGTAACTAGTGTCCAGTCACCCACATCTTGAAGGTGTACAAGTTGCAATCATGTATTTGAGTCAAACAAGGTATTCTACACGTGTATAAATTTCCTTGCCAAACAATCTTTTACCATTGATCAAGTTAATGTCACCATCACTAGAATCACCTTAAGCCTCGTGGGGATGACTTAGGATGTATGACACTACAATGACAATGATGTTTCTAAAATTCAACAAGAGACATATAGAAACCATAGTTAGATGAATGGATTTGGAACTCTCCCTTGACCACAGCTCTTACATGAGAACAATTAGCTATTGTGACATGCTCTCCCTGGAACTTGCCCTCCTGAAGATAATAGGTGCCAAAAGGTCTGGTGAAGAAATCCAAAGGAATGTGCAAAGATCTACAGTTAGAAACCAAAAAGTAGGAACATGCTCAGCATATCTGAAACTAAAAGAAATAAAATAACTCAAGCCTCAAGTCGATTAAAAGATTCTGCGGACAAAATATTGAATGATGCATGAAGTATCAAAATAAGATGAAGATACTACACAGAGTCACTGTTCCAAGAAAGAACCCGTAGAATTCAACAGTTTAAAGAGGTAACATGTCATCAAGGACCAATGGTACTAAAGGGAAAAGTTCAATGCACTGAAGTTCAAACTTTAGCTGAAAACAAGGTTTCAAGAATCACTGGAATACCAATCGAAATGTTTCAACAAGCTAATACACTGGGCCCATTCACACCTTTGTCAAGAAACTAAATGAAGAAAGAGATGCTTATTTGTACCCATTCCAAAGAAAGATGACCCAATATTATTGGGTCAAACTATAGAACAATATCATTGACATCAAGTGCCAGTAAAATCTGATGAACATCATCCAAAATAGCTGCAGCAGGACATTGGTGGATTCAGAAGAGGACACGGAACAAGGAATATCATTGTCAGATGGGTCTGGCGGAAGGCAGAAAATATGCAAAAGGTGTAATTTAAGTTTTATTGACTTTGCCAAGATATTTTGCTTTGTGGATCATGGGGAATCCAGGACAGATGATCACTTTAGGATCAGTAGTGAGAGGGGAGATACCAGGAGGGTGGAAGAAAGGTGGAGTAGAAAGGGGGACCCAATGAAAAGGATCTACATACAGCCTCCTCCCTGGGGTATGGACAACAGGGACATGGGCAAGGGGAGACATCAGACAGTGTATGATATGACAAAATAATAATAATTTATAAATTATCCAGGGCCCATGAGGGAGAGGGGAGTGGGGAGGGAGTGAAAATAGGAGATGGGTTGGGCTGAGCCCCGGTGGTGTAGTGGTTGTGCCTGGGACTGCGGCCCACTGGGATGGAGGTTCAATTCCAGCAGTGGGGCTGGGCCTCCTACTCCCACCACCGGAGAGCAGTGATGCCCCCCCCCCCTCCAAAAAAAAAAAAGAAAATAGGAGAAGGGTTAAGTAGAAAAGAAATGTTTTGAGAAAGATGATGGCAAAAAGTGTACAAATGTGCTTTGCATACAATGACTGTAGGTACAGACTGTGATAAGAGTTGTATGAGCCCCCAATAAAATGATTTTTTATGTGTTTTTTTTGTGTGTGTGGCATCACTGCCCTAGTAGGAGTAGGAAGCCCTGCCTCCTGGAGAGCTGCTGCTGGGTTTGAACCTTCCCGCACACAACCACTATGCCACCAAGGCTCAGCCAGTAAAATGATTTTTTTTTAAAGAAAAATAAAAATAAATACATGGGAATTCCAGAACACTATGTTGTGCTTATGCAGAAGTTGTCCATGGATCAAGAGGCATTTGTGCAAACAGAACAAGGGAGGACTGCATGGTTTGAAATGAGGAAAAGTATGCATCAGGGTTGTGTTTTCTGACCATGCTTATTCAAGTTGTATGCTGAGCAAGTAATCGGAGATGCTGGATTACATGAAGGAAGAATGTAGGATCAGAGGAAGACATAACTACCTTTGATAAACAGCTTACATATTTTTTGGGGGGGGGGCATCACTGCCCTCTGGTGGCAGTGGGAGGCCCAGCTTTGCTCCTGGAGAGCTGCTGCTGGATTTGAACCGCCAAGCCAGTGGACCAGAGTCTCATACTCAACCACTATGCCACTGGGGCTCAGCCCCAGATTACACAAGTTTGTTTGCTGAAAGTGAGGAGAACTTGCTGATGAAGGTCAAAGATGGCAGCCTTCCGTATGAATTACAACTCCACAAGACCAAAATGGGAGGCCAAAGAAAAGTCTTCTTTGTAAAGAAGACCAAACTCCTCACAACTGTGCCAATAAGTACCATCATGATAGATGGAGAACAGATTAAAGTTGTCAAGGATTTTGTCTTCCTTGCATTCACAATCAATGTTAACGAAAGCAGCAGTCAGGAGATCAGAAAACTCATTGCACTGGGTAAATCTGTTAACACAAGGCCTCTGAGGATTTTGTTGTGCTGAATTCAAACCAGAGTATTTTCTCTGGCCTTATCTGCATGAGAAAGTTGGGCATTCAAGAAGGAAGACTGAGAAGAATCGATGAGTTTGAATTAGGTTGCTGGTGAAGAATATTGAAAGGACTATGGACTGCTAGAAGAATAAACAAATCTGTCTTTGAAGAAGTATGGCCAGAGTGATCCTTGGAGGCAAGGATGGCGAGACTCTCTTACATACTTTGGACATATTGTCAGGAGAGTCCCCTCCGTGGAGAACGACATCATGCTTGGCAACATAGAGAGGTGGCGACTAAGAGGAAGGCCCTTGTGTTAGCTCAGGTAGAGTAGAGAAATTCATCGACATGCATACGTTTATGAGGAAGAGCTTTATCTACAAGAGGAATAGAACAGTGAGAAACCATCCCAACCCGATCCAGTCCAAGCCCACAAGTCTGATATTAGCCCATATGTCCAACACCAGTCTCTAAAGCCTCCTTCAGATTCACGAGGCACATGAATGACGCCAGGACAATCACCAGCCAGTGGGTGCAGTCTCTTGTGTATCCATGGTGATAGAAGCATCTCAGCACGGGCAGGAATTTCTCTGTGGCTTTTCTGGCTTCAGAGGTCTGTTTCCATCAGGGTAATCCCATGTGGCTTCTCCTCTAGTTTCCAGGACCCGGTATCTATCAGCAGGCTGCCATGATATCTTGTCAGCAGAGCCTCTCCAAGGGACAGAGTCATAAATCTCTCAACTCCAATATTATCAGATTTCCCAGAATTCTCAGAAGAAAGTCATGTCCACACCGTGGCTCTCTCCAGATTGACGGGCTAGACTCCCCCTCTACACTCCCAATCCTGAAACTGACACAAGTACATGACTGTCACAACCCTCAAGGATATAGGTTGACAGTCGCCACAACAATGAGTGCAAACATAGGCACGATTGTAAGGACAGAGCAGGAAGGGGCAGTGTTTTGCTCTGTATGGGTTGGAGTTGACTCAATGGGAGCTGACGACAAGAAGAACACTCCCTTCTGTAAAGCTCTGAAATCTCGGAAACGCATGAAGACCATTCTACTCTGCTCTGCCGGTCACCGTGAGGAGGAATTGACTCAGTGGCGATGAGTTTTAGAGTTAGCTCTGACGTCTAAGGTCATGTCATGTCTATGTCAAAGAAAAAAAACTATGGTCTTTAGGGGGGTTGATGGCTGAAAATTTTGGAATGGGTTTGCCAGGATCTTCTCAGTATCTCTGGATGAACTCAAACTTCCAATATTCTGCTGAGCAATTATGTGCACGAACCATTTGGATTCCCCAGTGCAAAGAGTAGGAGTACATTAGACTTAGTTTTCCATCTGTTGATTATATTCAGCTGAAGTTTTTTCCTACTTAAAGAACACGGCGACAGACATGCTGATGCATTTTCTGTGTATATGTGATGGAAGTGCAGGACCATAGAGGACACATTTTAAAATTTAAATAACATCTGTTTAATGTTTCTTAAAGGCGACTATATCAGCTGAGCCCTGGTGGCACAGTGGTTGTGTGCGGAACTGCGGCGCACAGGGTTGACTGTTCAAATCCAGCAGCAGCTCTCCAGGAGCAAGGCTAGGCTTCCTACTCCCATCAGAATGCCATGAAAACCTCATCAGTGTTAAGAAAAGCTCACAATCTAGTCAACACTGAACATGGCTAAGCAAGCTTCCCACCCCCCCCAATACAATATAAAAAAAAGTTTTCTTGCTTTTGTGTAAATGAACAGTTTGTCATATTTAATGGGTTTGAAGGTCTTTATATCTTTATGTGTGCTTGTTGACTACTTCCATTTTTGTGAATCACCCACTGATGCATCTTTACACATACCTGTGTCCAGAATATGTCTGTTTATGGAAATAAAACTATTTTTGACCCCAGAGAAAATTGAGCAGTAGCAATCTCTCAATGTATTGGGCTTGGGAGGGGGTGGGACCCCGGATGGGACAGTTATGTCATTGGTCACTAACTACAAGGTCAGGCATCTAAAACCACCAGGTGCTTGGTGGGATGAAAATGAGGCTCTCTACTCCCATACTCAGAAAGTCACAGGGGGCAGTGTTACTCTGTCCTGGAGAGTCACCGTGAGTCAGAATTGACTCCACAGCAGTGAGTTTCTTTGTTTAGGCTTTGGGATGTTGCCCTTCATGCTCGACAGGACTTATCGCAATACATTTCAAGTAAATTGAGTTCGCTGTATTAGAACTGACCCATGGATTACAAGGTCCATTGCCGTATGCTGGAAGGTAAAAGTCAAGAGAGAGAGGTGGTGAACAAATTTATGCTGTTCAGAACCAAGCAGTTCCAAAGCAGGTCAATTGGGTAACTTGTAATGATAATAGCCTATTTTTGAACATGTTCTTATCAGAGAATACAAGAGCTAAGACTGCTTTCTAGCTCAGAAATAAATAAATAAATGAAGAAGCACTCTGCTAGCTCCTGCGCAGTGTCAGTTACGCTCAGGAATTATTCTCTATGACAGTGAAATAAGATTTCTCTTCCCTCACTAAGTTACATCCGGAAAGAAAAAGCAAGCAAGCAAACAAAAACTTAGCCACTAGTAAAATCTCCCTAGTAGATTACACGATTAGATGAATGATCCGTGTGCTGTCACTCCCAGATAGTACTGACAACACTAATTTTTGGAAGAAGACCACTGAAGTAAGGGACCAGGTGTCATTCATGGCTTCCTTTGCTTTAGCAAGGCTTCCTGAGTTCTTCCTCTTTTCTTACCTTGATATTTAACTGCTCTCAATAACATATCATCCAAAGGTTCAATCGTCTCAAGAAGGTCTTGTCAGAGAAATCGTCACAACTCTGTAGTTCCCTCACCTTCTTTTACACAAGGATGCCCTTCTTACCTTTGGTCTTAACGTCCATTTCCCTGGTGAGAGTTGTGTCTGTGTCCAGAGGCATAGCTAGCACAATCAACGGTGCTCGATCACAGGAACGCTTCCTTCCTGGGCGTGGCACAAAGGAAATGCAGATCACAGAAGGACCATCTGCAAGTGGAGAGTTGCAAAGGTTAGATGACATCTACATCATATTTTAACCAAACTCAGACCAAACTCATCGCTATTGGGTCCATGACAGCTCAAAAAGGCCATAACGGGCAGGGTAGAGCTGCTCCTGTGGTTTCTGAGACTATAATTCTATTTTTCCCCCTCAACAATTTTTTTGGCATAGAATTCATGTGTCATACAATTCAATAATTCAATCATATCAAAAAGAGTTGTATAATGATCTTCACAACCGGTTTTGGAATATTTTCTCCATCCTTGTTCCCATTATTATTAGCCAAGAGGGTAACTCTTTAGAGGAGTAGAAAGGCCTGTTTTTCACCCTTGGAGCAGCTGGGGGTTTTGAACTGCTGACCTTCGCTTAGCAGTTCAATATGTAACCATTATGACACCAGGGCTCCTATTTAGTATGCTGTAAACACAGTGCCGATATTAGGATTATAGTAGGTGTGTCCAAATCCTAATCAATGTTAGGATGAAAATATGAGACGTTAATACTCCTATTATGAGCTATGAAACTGATTTCAACTCATTCACCCCAGGTGACCGAATGGAACTGTCTCATAAGTCCCATCTCGTCAGTTCTCGTCCATAGCAACCCAATGTACAGCGGAAGGAAATACTGCACCATCTTGCACCTTGTCACAATGGTTCCTATGCTTGAGCCCATTGTTTGCAGGCACAGGATTCACTGAATAATCCAATGAATTATTCTCTATGAATTATTCTCTATAATTGAAACAGGATGTTTCAATCCATCTCCTGGAAGGTCTTTCTTTTTTTTGCTGTCCCTCTACTGTACCAAGCATGGTGTCCTTCTCCAGAGACTGGTCTCTCCTGATAACATGTCCAACACATGGTTTACTAGGCTGTCATCTTTACCTTTTTGAATTATTGAAAAGCAAGGGTGTTACTTTGAGAACTAACGTGTACCTGATGGCCTCATATGCACATGAGAGTTGAACATTGCTTGAAGAAGACCATACTGATTTGAGCTGTAGTGCTGGAGAAGTGTATTGAAAGCACCATGCACACCTGAAAGCATAAACTGATCTGTATTACAAGAGGGGTGGCCAGAGTACTATCTGGAGGCAAGGATGGAATAATTTGTCTGCCATACTTTGGACATGTTGTCAGGAGAGACCAGTCCTTGGAGAAGGACTGTTTGTGAGAGAGGGGAGGGGAAGTGAAGAAGACAAAAGTCTCCCAGGAGTTAGATGGACACAGTGGCTGCAACAATGAACTCCGACACTCAAGTAAGTGGGAAGATGGAGCAGGACCATGCAGTGTTTCGTTCTGTTGTGGATGGGGTTTCTGGCAGTTAGGAACTGACTGGACAGCTCCAAACAGCAACAACAACAACAGTTTTTTTGTTTTGCTTTGTTTTGGGAGGGGCATTACTGCCCTCGGGGGAGTCGGAGGCCCAGCCTGGCTTCTGGAAAGCTGCTGCTGGATCTGAACTGCCAAGCCAGTGGGCCACAGTCCCACACTCAACCACCACGCTGCCAGGGCTCAGCCCCACAACAGTTTTTTGTTTGTTTGTTTGTTTGTTCTTGGGCATCACTGCTCAGGTGGTGGGAGTAGGAGGCCCAACCTTTGCTCCTGTGGAGTTGGAATCGAACCTCCATCCCAGTGGGCCGCAGTCCCATGCACAACCACTACGCCACCGGGGCTCAACCCACCCACAACAGTTTTTATGGACAAATATTATCAGGTCTTTCTTCTGCCTAGCTGGAGTGGCTGCAAGGATTCCAACCTCCAACATTTCTGTCAGGTGGATAGTTGTTGCATGAATGTAGTATTGCAATTTTATGTGGTGAACAAGATCACCCCAACAGAAAAGGGGTGATGGCCTTGTCCTCTTCGGTGTGGTTAAAAGAACTAAAACTGTTCATTTGAAGAGAGAATCACTGAAAAGACCTCCTATAGTTGAGTCCTGGACATGTGGGCCAGGAGCCTGCATAGTGTGTGGCTATGTATTTGTGATGCACGGGTTCAGCAGTTGAAGCCTTCAGGGTCCCTGTAGGGGAGAGATCAGGCTGCCCTCTCCTATAGCGAGGTGCAGTCTTGGAAACTCCCAGAACAGTTCTACCCTGTCCTCCAGAGTTGCATTCGGCATCGACTTGATGGCAGTGAGTTTCTGAGTTGGTCATGTGGAAGTTTTGCTGAATCACGTGGCCTTCAAGGGTGTTAGATGAAAAGCAAAACAAAAAATCATGTCCCAATCATTCGTGAGTTTTTAATCTCTCCTCATCTAATTCCCTCTCCACATTTTCTTCATCTAAAACCCAGAAAGGATGAAGGTCTATGTCTTTAGATCTTCAGGGCACATTGCTGACCATCTAGACTTGTGGAATCCTTCAAAGGGGGCAGAGAAGTGGGTGATATTTAGATGGAGTCCTAGTCTCCCCCTCTTCTCTGCCTCCCCCCCGCCCGCTGCCAACATACACACACAGAAGTCAACACACATATCTGAAGAGAATCCAAAGGCAATGGAAGTGGGCCAGAAGAACAAAGGCAAAAGGTCAACCTTGGAGGCACCCGGAGGATGGAAGATGGGAAATGACAGGTGAGGAATGACAGATCAGGCAGCCCTTGAGAAATCTCAGAGGATGACTCTTGACAGGAGGAGTGGGGAGTTGATGCCTTGTTAGAAAATTCCACAGGAAGATGCAAATTAAGATTGATGGTTGGAACGCTGATCTCCTTACTTTCTATTGTTTCTCTTTCCTCATAATAAGGAGTCTTTCTTGCTATCTCTTTTTATTCAATCAAGTATGACACGGTCTAATGAGTTTTGATTTTTCCCACTTGGGAAGACCTGTCATTATTTCCTAGGCAAGCAGAAAGAAACACTAAAAGAGCCCTATTAAAACATTTTAATCATTTCTAAAGATCCAAAGACAGGTTCCTTTTTTTTTTTTGCAAAGCTTTATTCTCATTTTATGAATTCCTCTCTTTGCTGACTTGTCTTTTGCAATTGCGCAAAGATCAAGCAAGCAGCTCAGACAATATACCTGACTTTATTTATTTATTTTTGGATTCACCAAAGTAACCTGTTGGTTTGCTTCCTAGCTGTCAAAGCTACAATTCAGTTGTCAAAGATTTCCAGCTTGCTATTAGCATTGCTATTAGCAATGTAAACAAGTGATTGTTGGTATCAAACTCTTTGTGAACACAGGGTTTTGGAACATTTCTTTGGCTAAAATGACAACCTTATTCTTGAAAAGCAAACAAACATACAAAACAGTAGAGGTTTTATTAAAGGAACACACATTTAGCTTGAGCTGAATTGTGGGGAATATTGAAGAGTCATATAATGGGAAAAAGAGCAATATAATGTCTTGGGTTTTTTGAGAGAGATTTGATCTTTTTTATTATGTCAGGCACATAAAGATACAAGCATACATATGCACAGAGGTGGCTTCTCTCTTTATAATTAGAATTTTTATACCAAAAATGTACCAGGAGAGGGTTTCTTCCTCATCTAGTGGAGTCGATGTGAAATACCAACTGAATGGGACAGAAGATTAACATGCTGCAATGGTAGCCAAAGGTTGGAGGTGCTTGTGCACCCAGAATGACTCAGTAGAAAGACCCAGCAAGCTACTTGGAAAGACTCAACCCTTGACAATCCAATGGAGGACAGTTCAAGCCTATCATGTATACGGTTGCTCTGAAGAGGATCTGACTTGAGGGCAACTGGTTTAGATGTGGATAGTCAGATTATAATCGGAGTAACTTTGAATCCTAGTCCTCATTCACTGGAGTGTCAAGAAAGCCCATCTCAGTTATGTTTTGGAGAATTTCCCTCTCTTGTTAAACCAAAAAGCTGAACCAGTTGCCATTGAGTTGATTCCCCCTAGTGATATCCTACTAGTGTTACAAAGTAGAACTATGCTTCATAGGGGGTTGTGCTAGCTTCATAATCTGTCAACTTGAGCCAAGGCATGGAGCCTGGCCTGTCAATCAGGTCATAGTCAAGGAGGCCAATGTGTGGGCATGGCCTTCCTCTTGGGAATTTTGGAAACTCCTGTCTTCCTCTCTGGAGATGGGACACACACTCTCTCTGCTTCACATTCTGTTGACAAGTCTCATGGGCCTACGCTGAAGGCAGCCAGAGTCTTGGAGCTGGAGGAGCCACATGTAGAGCCAAGCCAGTGCTGAGATGCTTCCACAAGACTTTTCACTCACTGGCCTGTGAACTTCCTGCTTTCGACCTCGTTGCATATGCTATGTGAGTCTGTAGAAGAATTTATGGACTTATTTTGGACATGGGTACTGATATCAGACTTATGGACTAAGATCAAACTTATGGACTCGATCTGGGATGTTTTCTTAATATTCAATGACTCTTGGATGTAAATCTCTCTCTGACCTACACATAAGTGTCTCTGAATTTGTTTCTCTGGACGGTCAACTCAGACTAGCACAGGGTCTAACACTGTGATCTATCAGATGTAGATCACTAAGCCTTTCTTTTCAGATGCCTCCAGGTAGGCTTCCACCACCAATTTTTTTTTCACTTAGAAATCAAGAGCTTATCCTTTTGTGCCACCCAGCGACATACTACCCACTCTCCTTCCCTACCCTTTATGAGAGCCTTCTAAAATTCTAGGTTGAATGGGGTCATCATCTTGTCCAGAAGATGGGAAAGAGTCCAATCTCTAGTTTTATGCCATAAGCCCTTTTTGTTGCAGGACTCTGTTCTAGATTGATCTTTCCTGCTATCAAACACTGACATTTTGGGCAATTCACAGATTTCGTTCCCTGTGGGCCTCAGAGTGACCATTGACTCAACTAGAGAACCTCACTGTTATTCCTGGAGACTTGCGTTCATTGACCTGCCTCCCAGACATCCTGTAGCCATCTCTCATTGGGTGAGACATGTAAGCAGACCAAGAACTTCTTCTAGTATCAGAACCACCCCCATAATCCCTTCCCTTCCCTTAATCTTGGGGAAATAACCCTTTTCCTTACATCTCATTACCCACCTTACATCTTTCCCCTTTATAGATTTCTACCGTTTACCAAAGCCAGTTGCTCTCAGCTGACACTCATCACCTCCCCATGAGAGTCAGAATAGGACTGTGCTCCACAGATAGTGCAATTGCTGATTTTTCCTGATAGCATACATTAGGGAGGCCTCACTTAAGTGACAAGTCACTAACTAAGGGTTCTGGCCCAGGCCAGCCAACGAAACCCAACTATCATACCACAATGAACTCCCGTAGTCTGAAATTCCTCAAATATGCACTCCAGATGAATCTATGATTATTGGAATTTGAAAGTTGGAAACAAAGAGAAAGGACCGATAGGCCTTAGTGATAGAAATGAAGTTGGAAAGTACATACTACATTTATGAGAAATCAATGAAATTGGTATTTATTGAAAATATAATTTTTATTAGTTTTTTTATTAGTTTTTTTTTTAGGCATCACTGCTCTCTGGTGGTGGGAGTAAGAGGCCCAGCCTTTGCTCCTGTGGAGCTGGAATTGAACCTCCATCACAGTGGGCCGCAGTCCCGCCACAACCACTACGGCACCGGGGCTCAGCCAAACATTTGGAGCTTTTTTGTGTGTGGGGGGGGGTTGGGGTTGGGGGCGAGCATCACTGCCTCTGGTGCTCATGGGCGCTACCCAATGCTGTTTCTGAGAGCTGCCGCTGGATTTGAACTGCCAAGCCCGCAGGCCACAGTTCCGCACTAAACCACTTACGCCACAGGGGCTCAGCCCTGAAAATATTTTTGACCACAAAAATGGGGACTATATCTGTGTATTTCACCAGATGGAATACATAGAAATCAAATGGATTACATTTATGGAAAAATGCAGTCAATTTTTAAGCCATTCCAAAGAAAGTGACCCAATAGAATGTTCAAATTATAGAACAAGAGTACCGATGTAACATGCCAGTAAAATTTTGCTGAAGAGCATCCAAAATGACTGCTTCCACAGATTGACAGGGAGTTGTCAGAGGTTCAGGCAAGAGCAAGAAAAGGATGTGGAACAAGGAATGTGATTGTTGATAATCAGAAGGATCTTGGCTGAAAGTAGAGAATACCAGAGCACTGTTTACTTATGTTTTATTGACAATGCCAAGGCATATCATTGTGTGGATCATATCAAACTAGGATTAACCTCGATAAGAATGGGAATTGCAGAATACTTCCTTGTGCTCCTGCAGAATTTGTACATATATCTAGAGGCAGTTATGTGAACAGAACAAGGGACTTCTGCGTGATGTAAAATCAGGAAAAGTGTGTGTCAGGATGGTATCCTTCTACTTAATCCATCTGTAGGCTAAGCAAGTCATCAGAGATGGTGGATTATGATATATGAAGAAGAATGCTGCATTAGGATTGAAGGAGGGCTTATTAACAACCTTCGACATGCAGGTGACACAACCTGGTTTATTGAAAGTGAGGAGGACTTGAAGCACTTGCTGATGAAGATCAAGGATTTCAGCCTTCAATATGGATTGCAACTCAATGTAAAGAAGACCAAAGTCCACACACTGGACTAAGAGATAGCATCGTAATAAATGAGGAAGAAGTTGAAGTGGTCAAAAATTAATTTTTCTTGGATCCACAATCAATGACTATGGAAGCAGTAGTCACTAAGGGAAGCCATATGTTACACTAGGCAAATCTGTGGCACGAGATTTATTTAAAGTGTTAAGGAACACAGATGTCACCTTGAGGACAAAGGCATGCCTGACCCAAGGCTTGGTCTCTTCAATCACCTCATATTCTTGAGAACATTGGAAAATGCATAAGGAAAGCTGGAGGAGAATGGATGCATATGAGTTATTGTGAGTTATTATGGACTGCCAGAAGAACTGACAAATCTGTCTTTCAAGAAGCACAACCAGAATGCTCCTTAGATAGGAGGATGGTAAGACTCTGTCGTACATACTCTGGGCATGCGATCAGGATGGATTAGTCTCTGGACAATTACATCTGTGGTGGTTATATACTCTATTGTCAATTTGAGAGGACTAAGAGTAAAAGGGATAGAGTTTGGCCTGGCCATTGGGTCAGAGCTCGATGACTTCTTTTGGAGGCACAAAGGAGATAAATAGCTCATTGGAGGCTGGAGACAGACTCACTCCCTGGGAAACATGGTGGTTGACAAGCCACAGGGAGACAGGGTAATAGCAGCCAGAGCCTCGCAGCTGGAGAAGCTATGTGGAGACCCCTGCCAGGGCTGAGATTACACCACCACTGGACCCATAATATTTTCAACCCACTGGCCTGTGACCATCCTGCATTCAGCACATTGCATGTGTTTTGTGAGTCTGAAGAGGACTTTATAAATTAGTATCAGACATAAGGGCTAATACCTGGTTTATGGATTTGATCTGGACTAGGTTGGGATGTTTTCTCAATATTCAATTGTTCTTGTATATAAAGTTCTTTCTTAAATACAGATGAGTCTTCCTGGATTTGTGTCTCTACCCAGACGAACACATTATGGTACCTTGGGAGTGGGGTATTAGAGAAACAAACCATAAGATGGAAAGTGTATGCTGATTTGACTTCTGCCTCTTGGTAGTGTTTCTTCTTTGGCTAGTCAAAGGTCAAATATGTCCATGCAGTTTACTGGGTTGTTTTCTGGAAAGAATATGGGAAGTTAAAGTTTTGATTCTTTTGTTTGGTTGATGTCTTTGGCTAATCCTATCTGAAATGATGAAAATAATTGTGATAAATGTGCATCTTGACCTCAGGTGACAAGATCGCCCTTTGAATTTCCCAGAACTGCTTAGGGAAAATGACTGACAGAAAGTTTGGCTCTGGAGCTCTCAGAGGCCTAATCCCATATTTTGTATCAAAAGAATAGTTTAGTTAAGGATTAAGATAAGCTCAATAAGGACTGAACTTGATTGTTTTAAGAATGGAGTTTAGTATCTGATTCTGTTTTGTTTATACTGATGTCTTCTGCTTATTATTGTTGATATAAAGATGTATATAAGTGATTGTTGTGAAGTATGAGAATACCTTGTATTCTCACTTGCCTTGAGTCATTAAAATTTCATCTTTAAATGCGTTTATGACACTTTTGCAAAGAAGACTCTGAAAAGATAAGCCCCACTCAGTGTTTTTGAGTACTCAGGATATTTGCATTCCAGGAGACTTGCCTAGGGGGCAAGAGTGACAGGCTGAAGGGAAAAAGGAACTTTTTGGACTCTGGAATTTTGAACTTAGTTAGTGGTTTATGCCAGTAGCTGGAAAAAAATCTGGAACCATGAAGAAAACTCCTCTCTAGGACTGAACATTAAAGGTAGCCTGGGCAGGTTGAAATGCTTGGTAGGTGACCACCTGGATCCATTTGTTGAGTGGAAGTGGGAGAAGTGCAGCAATAAAGAGTGATTTAGTCTGGCTACTGACCCCTGTGGACCTGGTTTACAGGAACTAGAGGAGAAAACGAGAGCGGGTTGATTGGTCTGAAGTTCATGACTTAGCCCAAGGAAGGCGAGGATTGTTGAGAATTTGTGACAGTGCCCATGGTCTAAATGCAAGGCGACAAATGGGCACCCTGGTGAGGCTAAGTGAAGCAGCCCACATTCAGTTGACCAAAATCCAATCAGATAAAGAGAAGATTTTTTTGAGCCTGTAAAATGGTGCATATTGCTGCTGTCTTTATGGATGACCTGTCCTGATTTGACTTTGCATATGGATGCAGGCTTCACAAGATTCCAACTGGAATGAAGATTCTTCACCTCAAAGAATATGATTGTCTCCTCAGAGCACTGAGTTGATGTGAGTGGGCAGAATAGAAATTGAACACCCCAAATTGGGGAAATAGAGGCATGGAGTGGTTGGCTTACAAACTTTCATAGGTGGGGGAATATTTTCATAGAATTTTAGGATTAAGGTGTAGGTGTTACTTAACTGCAATTGTTAGGCCTAGGACATTTTTGCTTTGTTCACTTATAGAATACTATGTTTAAATGAGGTTGGCACATATTGAATTATATGCATTTTAGTTTTATCCTATTGTGTACAGATATTATTTTATTATTGTTTGCTTAAAAATTATATATGGCTAGAGAGTTATAAGAAAGTGGCACGGGCTGAGCCCCGGTGGCGTAGTGGTTGTGCGCGGGACTGCGGCCCACTGGGACGGAGGTTCAATTCCAGCAGTGGGGCTGGGTCTCCTACTCCCACCACCGGAGAGCAGTGATGCCCCCCCCCCCAAAAAAAAAAAAAAAAGAAAGTGGCACTCTGACAAGGGGTGGTCTGTGGTAGTTACATAATCTGTTGTCAATTTGAGAGTTACTAGTGAAGGGGTGGAGTTTATACCTGTGAATCAGGTCGCAGCTTGTTGAGCTCACTTGTCGGCACAAAGAAATAAATAGCTGGAGGTGGGACACTCGCTCACTCCCTGCGAGACACTTCTGACAAGCTACTCTGAAGCAGCCCTAGCCCTGGGAGCTGGTCGAACCACGTGGAGACCTCTGCCAGTGTGGAGATGCTTACAATGCCACTGAATCCACAAGATTTCCCACCCACTGCTCTGTGACCTTCCTCATTCAGCATCATTGCATGTGTTTTGTGAGTCTAAAGAGGACTTCATAGATTGGTATCGAATATAGAGGCTAATATCAGACTTAGGGAGTTGATCTGGACTAGGATGTTTTCTTAATGGACTCATTATATAAAGCTCTTATACACATATGGGTGTCTATGGATTTGCTTCTTTAGTCTACTCGGACTAATACAATATCATACTTGCTAAAGTAGAAGGTCAGCAGAAAAGAGGAAGACTTTGTGACGCAGTTGCTGTCACCATAGAGTCAAACAGCAATGGCCTTGAGGATGGCTCTTGACCAGGCAGTGTTTGATTCTGTTGTACATAAGGTTGCTACGATCAGACTGCCTTCATAGAAACCTAACAACGAATGCCTCCTTTGGCTGGCATAAATGCCAAACCACTTGAATACGAACTAAAAGACTGGAAGTTTGAATCCACAAAAAGGTCAGTTTTCTGCTTCCAAAAGGTGATAGCTTGGAAAAGCCTATGGAACAATTGTCTTCTGCACACATGGGGTTTTCTGTGTCAGAAATGACACAAAGACAAACAGCAACAACAAAACACATGGGCCTTTGCTTCTCCATTTCAGATGCATCTCAATCAATATATTTTCCTTTGTATCTATCTAGTCTGATTTTTCACCTCATTTATCGCATATATTGATTAACAACTTCCCTTAATTTTGGAAAAACCTTCAGCATGATTTCTTTAAATATCTCTTTTGCCATAGTCATCACTCTGTTCTTGGCTCTAATTAACTGTATGCTATATTACTTAATATTGATCCTTAGTATATAGAATTTTATTGTTTAATTCTTGCTTCCTTCACCCCCAATATTTAATTCTCTCTTCAGTTTGGTTAAGTTCTGCTGATCTAACTTTGAGTTCACACATTTTTCTTCTGTGACATCCATTTTTAATGAAGTCCAATACATTTTCATTTCCAATATTGAAATAAATTAAGGTTCTTTTTTTGGGGGGTATCACTGCCCTCTGGTGGGAGTAGGAAGTCCAGCCTTGCTCCTGGAGAGCGGCTGCTGGATTTGAACCATCAACCCACTGGACTGCAGTCCAGCCCTCAAGCACTACGCCACTGGGGCTCAGCCAAAATTAAGGTTCTTTTATAGAGTTTTCTTTCTCTGATGAAATTCTCCATACCTTTGCTCAATTTGTTTATCTTTTTCTCCAAATTAATTACTGTATTTGGAGTATTAATCTCAATATAACTTTAAAAGTTTAGCATATTCTAAAATGCTGTATTAGTTATAATAAACAATATAGTAAAAGTGATGTATTAATTATGCTAACATTAGTAAATAGAACTCATGTACTATCTTTAAAATTAAAATGATAATTTTCCATGAGCTTATTCCCCAACTAGATTGTATATTCTTGGATTATAACTTTTCTTTATTCATTCTATTGTGACTCTCTGCTATGTCTTTGCTAGAGTGCTTTTCTGGGATTGCTAAGTGGGATAGCCCTGGCTTTTAAAGTGGCCAGTTTTTCATGGGGCTATGGCATAGTTCTCAGCTAATTCCTCTTACTGGGTTGTCTATGAATCTACTTTAATTACCTATTCTCTTGATTATATATCATACAGCCCCATATTTCACATACCTTGCCTTGTTTATTTTTTTCATTAATTTAACAGGGCCTCTTACAGCTCTTATAACATTCAATACATCATTTGTATCAAGCATATTTGTACACATGTTGCCATATTCATCTCCAAATATTTTCTGCTTGAGTCCTTGGTATAAGCTCTTCTTTCCTCCTCCCCCCTTTCTTATGAATCATTTTATTAGGGAGCCTTCTTTATTTTATGTTAGACTTGGTGTTTAAATAAAATCTCCTCGCCCCCAGCCCCCATTTAAAGGCAATTCCCTTTTCTCCACTAGAAAACCAGTGGGCTTAACTTTTAATTGGAAATGGGACTCCAGGTTGCTATTACATCAGTTCCAGCTTGGTTTCTTTCTTGTATTAAATGTCTTGAGCAATCTTCTTGTATTATTTAATAATGTAAGACCCCAAAGTACTTAAGCTTACAGTCTGGCAAAGAGAGCCTTCTGAAGTTGCAAGCAACCAACCAACCAATCCTTGGGAGTTAAGGAAATTTTGGTTTTTTTGTTAGTCCATTATAGTGCTTTCATAATAGAATTCACAAACTTAGAAAACATGACAACTGTTCAGCGGCTCAGATGTGGCATGGCACCTTCATGTGGAGAGGAGTTACGCTTATGTGCAAACCTCCCCTTGTGAAGGCAGGTGGACATATTTTTAAAATTTAAGACTCAGTATACTAGTAGAGTCAGCTAGTTGAATAAATAGACACCCCCTCCCCAATTCAAACATGGAAAATTCTAATTCTTTCTTTCTGTTAACAATAGACTAGTCTTGGGCTGAGCCCCGGTGGCGTAGTGGTTGTGCGCGGGACTGTAGCCCACTGGGATGGAGGTTCAATTCCAGCAGTGGGGCTGGGCTTCCTACTCCCACCACCGGAGAGCAGTGATGCCCCCCCCCCCAAAAAAAAAACAATAGACTAATCTTCTCTGAAAAATGGGGGGACTTTTTCCCTTATACCTATGAATATAAATTTTTAGAAGAAGTTGTTTTCTTTCAAATAGAGGGCTTTTTCTTTCTTAACCACGTCACCCAAAGTCTTACATGCTTTCTATAGAGACCTGTTTGCTTCCTACCTTGTTGGAAAGACAAAAATGGGCAATCAGTATTTGTCCTTGCTAATCAACTTAGGTCATTTTAATAAACCTGTTTCTCTACACAGATTCCCTAAGTAAACATGATCATGAGTTCAAAGGAGCTTTACTTTATCATTGAAGCCTAGAATTATTTCTTGTATTTATATTATAAATATCATATTACTCTTCATATACATACACATATACTCATCTTTTCTTTCCTCCTGCATACCTAGATCCACAATTCTGCAATTAACTGAGATGAATATATTTTATCATGTCTTTATTTTTCTCTGTACTCAGGGGGGAAAAAAGGAACTGGCTAGAAGCCAATAACCATTAAGGACTTTTTTTTTTTCCAAGCAGCCACTGTTTTTTGTTTAAAACGTATTCATCGAGTTGCCAGTGTAAGAATTTAGGAAGTAGATTAAAATCACTACAGTCCCCAAGCATCTTTACATTTCAATGCTTCACTGAACATCTCCAGAATAATCAACAGGACTGAGTTATTTTTTTATTTTTTGCTTTATTTATTTAAAAAAGTCATTCTATTGGGAGCTCATACAACTATTATCACAATCCATACATCCATCCATTGTGTCAAGAACATTTGCACATTTGTTGCCATCATCATTTTCAAAACATTTTCTTTCTACTTGAGCCCTTGGTATCAGCTCCTCATTTTACCGCCTCCCTCCCCCATCCTCTCTCCCTCATGAGCCCTTGATTCTTTTTTTTGTTTGTTTGTTTTTTTGGGGGGGGCATCCCTGCCCTCTGGTGGGAGTAGGAGGCCCAGTCTTGCTCCTGGAGAGCTGTTGCTAGATTTGAACGGCCAACCCAGTGGGCCGCAGTCCCGCACACAACCACTATTCCACTGGGGCTTAGCCCAAACCCTGATTCTTTATAAATTATTATTATTTTGTCATGTCTTACACTGACTGATGTTTCCCTTCACTGACTTTTCTGCTGTTCATCCCCCTGGGATGGGCTTATATGTAGATCATTGTTATAGGTTCCCTCTTTCTCCTCCTCACCTTTCCCTTCCCCTCCTGGTATGCTACTCTCACTATTGGTCCTAAGTGGTTTAATCTGTCCTGGATTCCCTGTGTTTCCAGCTCTTATCTGTACCCATGTACATGCTTTTTGTCTAGTTGGATTTGTAAGGTAGAATTGGGGTCATGATAGTGGGAGGGTGGGGAGGAAGAATTAAAGAATGAGAACAAAGTTGTACGTTTCCACTCGTCTCCACCCCTTCTGTAGGGGGCTGTCCAATAAACTTTGGGTCTCGACTCTGCACTCTCCTCTTTCACAATCATATGATTTTTTTGTTGTTTTGGGTCTTTGATGCCTGATAGCTGATCCCTTAGACACCTTGTTATCCCACAGGCTAATGTGCTTCATCTCTGTGTTCTTTGTTGCTTCTCAACTCGAGTGTTGCTTATTTATCTTTATGCCTTTAAGACCCCAGAAGCTATATCTTTTGATAGCCGGACACCATGAGCTTTCTTCACCACATTTGCTTATGTACCAACTTTGTCTTCAGTGAAGGACAGAGACGTTTCATTTTAAACTTGTAGGCTAGAAGTCTGTAGTGACATAAAAACTTGAAAAGTCTGACTAAACTCCTGTTCCTTCTCTTGCTCCACGAATCCCTAAGCCTTATCTCTTTCCTTGCACTCACACTTTCCTCCAGAGCTCTCAGACTCTCTCATGGCATCTAAAATCTTCTCGACAAGCATGGTTCTCCATGTTGCTTTGCAGGTCAGTCTGGCAGTGGTGGCACTGTCTGGTGAGTATCTGATTGCTAACCAGTCACTCCTTGGGATAAAGTTAAGGCTGTCTGCTTCCAACAGGGTCAATATGAGTCAGAACAGACTTGATGGCTGTCGGTGTGGTTTGGGGATAATGTCTCTTATAGTGACCCATATCCTGGGTCTCCTCACCCCATTTGTACCTGTTGCTATACATTTCCGCTTGACTGACCCATGCAAATGGTTCAATACCCGACCACCACCTGAAAAGTTGGCGGGTGAAATCACTCATAGACCCCTCACAAGAAAGGCCTCGTGATATACTTTAGCTACTCTACATTCAAGAAGAAATTTCAGAGACTCTTTTTTTTTTTTTTTGGTTTTTGGGGCATCACTGCTCTCCGGTGGTGGGAGTAGGAGGCCCAGCCCCACTGCAGGAATTGAACCTCCGTGCCAGTGGGCCGCAGTCCTGCGCACAACCACTACGCCACCGGGGCTCAGCCCCAGAGACTCTTCTGACACCATTTTTTCCCTCTTTCTTCCCTGCCTTCTTAACGGCTTTTCACTTAATTGATGCATGATGTTCTTGGTGTCATCCTACAGCGTTTCTAATCTAGGATCATTAACGTTCAACTTGTCACATTCGAACATTAAGATGGTCTCTGGATTCAGGTGGGATCTGCTCAAGATGGTATTTAGTCTTTCATAGGATTGTTTTCATCTTTCTTCAGACTTGGCCTAAAGCTGTAGTTGAGCCAGTGATTGTCTCAGAGTGAGCGTCTGGCTTTGTTTTCACTCATGATATTGAACTTCTCCGGCACCATTTCCAACAGATGTAGTCAATTTTATTCCTGTGGATTCTAGCTGGCTAGGTTTAAGCGTATTGTCATCATGTATGTTGTTGAAAAAATATATCTGCAGGAAAAAGTAATTTTTCTTATAACATTTTATCATATAATCTCCCGCTCCATTTGTGTAACTGTGTAAGAATGGGTGGACTAGAGAAACAAAATTCAAGGACACTCACATGTGTAAAAGAGATTTATAGACAAGAGCAACTGAATATTGAGAAAATATCCTAGCCCAGTCCAGATTAAGTCCTTAAATCCGATATTAGGCCATATGCCCAATACCAATCTATAAAGTCCTCTTCAGACTCATGGAACACATGCAATGATGACGAATGCAGGAAGTCTATAGGCCACAGGGTGGAAAGTCTTGTGAGTAATATCAGTAATATCTTTCATGGAGTGAGCAACTAACTCCAGCAAGCTGTTTATCTTCTTAGCACCTCCAAATGAGGTCATTCAAGCTGTGACCTGATTGACAGGCTAAACTCCACCCATTTACTCTTAAGTCTCAAATTGACAACAGACTCTATAACTGCCACAATAATCAGGGTCATAGTCTCCAACTACCCAATCTTTTCTTTTTGTTTTCAACTTTTACCTTCTAATTAGCAGCAATTATCAAAGCATCCTTGATTGCACGTTTAATTCATTTCAAACCAAAGAAGTTGGTAGAATTCTTCCATTTCTTCAACATTTGCTTTAGTGGTTGGTGCATAAACTTGAATAAAGGTTGTGTTAACTGGATGTCTTTATATGCATACATGTATTATTGTATCACTGTCAGCATTGTACTTAAAGAAAGCTCTTGAAATGTTCTTTCTGTTCTTGAAATTGCCATTGTCAGCATAGTAAATCATATGCTGTCCTATTCAAAATGACCAATAATGGTCCATTTCAGCTCACTAATGGTCAGGATGTCTGTTTTTGTGTAGTCCATTCCACTGCATTAAAAATTACTTACAATTTTCCTAGACTTATACTTTATACACTCCACTTTCCAATTATTAGAATGTCTGCTGATTTTTTCCTCACTTTGAGTTATGCTTCATCAGCAAATGGAGGTTTTGAAAGCTTTGCTCTATCCATGGCATCTGCTCCACCCAAGTCAACTCTATTTTGAGGAGGCAGATCTTCCCCAGCCATGTGTTGGGTGTCTTCCAACATATGTACTGGACAACATTCTGCTGTTTCTCATAAGTTTTTCATGACTCATCTCTCAAAAATAGATAGTTAATTCCTTTTTCTTAGTCTCCTCTTATGATCTTCGATGGTGTTGCAGTGGGACTGCTAACTGCAAGCTCAGCCAAAGTCACCAGCCCACTCCTCAGGAGAAAAATGGGACCTTCTGCTTTCCTAAAGAGTTATCTTTTCAGAAACTGACAAGGGCAGCTTTCCCTGTTCTTGAAGGTCCACTAAGAGTCAGGAGCTACTCGATGGCAGTGAGTTGAAGTTTCGAGTCACTTCTTAGGTTTGTAGCTGGGCAGAACCCTGTCCTCCATGATGATTCTGCTGGCATATGAAATTCCAGTGGGATAGTTTCCTGTATCACAGTAGCATGTAGGTCGCCACAATGCAACAAACTAACAGACATGTGATGGTGTTCACCCGAAAGGTCTCCTAAGTGTTTGCTTGGCTGAAAGGTGAATCATTGGGCCACCTAGTTGTCAAAAGAAGGATGGGTGGAAATTTGAAAGATGATGTCATTTTGCGCGGAAGCTGAAACTTAATAAGGAGTGCTTCTAGTCCACTTCACTTTTTGTTTTGTTTTGCATTTCATGAGGCTTGCCCCCAGACTTGCTAGATACAGCTCATTCCATGAATTAAAGATGGAAAACAATGGAAACCTTTACCTCTGTTTCAGTTACTCTGTTTCAGATGTTAGCTTCTATTGAGTGGCTGTCCTCCCACTGTCTGCTTTCATGATTGGTGAAGAATCAAAGCATTGTGATCCAAGACTTCGCTGGTTAATTTCAGATGTAGAACAACACATCTTTCCTTTTTGTGTCTTAGTCATGAAGCTTTGCTGAAACCTGTTGAGCATTATGGCAATATTTAAGATTCACTGGCAGACAGGTGGTGGCTGGACATAAGTTTCAGTTGGATCTTGAACCTCCATCTTCCTTTTGGAAGAGAAGAAATCTGTCCTCATTGGACTATTTAGGTGTGGGGTCCCTCCTGCAATCAAATGGTTCCTAAGGAGCAATGTGTAATTTAAAAAGATGGAAAGGGGGTGCAGAGAGTTCAACTCTATTCTCAGTTGAAGAGCCCTGGGTTTATTCAACAATAGGTTCTAATACCTTTTGAACAATGCAAGCCTCTTGTTAATCATGTACCCCAAATAAATGGACAATGCACTAACCCTGGTATTCCAAGCATTCAAAAGGTGTATAAAGCAGACAAGAAGAACAGATATACTTTTGTGTGTGTGTGTGTGTGGGCATCACTGCCTCTGGTGATCGTGGGTGCTGCCCAGTGCCACTCCTGAGAGCCGCTGCTGGATTTGAACCGCCAAGTCCATGGGCTGCAGTCCTGCTCTCAACCACTTACGCCACTGGGGCTCAGCCCTAACAAATATACTTTAAGTTAAGTGTACTTTTTGTGCATACATGAGAGTAAACTGTCTAAGCCTTTATGGGGAACAGATGTGCTGTGGGGAAATGTTCTTCCTAGAATTAGTGTTTGAGATGTGTTCCCTGTCTCCCACTCTCATCTCAGACCATGGAGCCATGCTTTTATGCTAGGAATGGCATGCCAAAGCCCTATCCTCACAAGTGCTGGGAGTGGACCATGTACACCTTCTTCTAGGTCCTCAATTTCCCACACTTAGGAAAGGGAAACACTGGGCTCTGTAAACCTGCTTCATTGATGTGAATATAAGTTTGTTGTTGTTTCCTGTTATTGGGTGCTGCCACTAAGATCTCCAGGTGGTGGATAATGTAAGCTCCAGGGAAGAGCAAAGTGGCTCTAAAACATGTCCCAGAAAGGATCCACACAAGGTGGGGCTGTGGAGCATCACTTGACGGAAGACCTTCCTTCCACTGGGATGAGGTTGGAGAGGGGGAAAACAGAATGAGGGCCAGGGGAAGGACGGAAGCCGGCGAGTACAAAATCCCACCTAAAGAGGCAGTCGGACTTCCAGTGTTAAAGAGGTCAGACTCTCCCATCAAGTGGCTTGGGTTCAAGTTCCAATGCAACCTCTTAGGACTGCTGTGTCCCCAAAGCAGTAAGTTTCATGCCTTGTTTCCCCATCTATATAATGAGTATTACAAATGATGCCTGCTTCCCAGGGTTTCAAGAGAAACATGGCCCAGATTTTTTTTTACACAATCTGCCAGTTACAAATTTGGGGTTCTTCATTTTAGAAAGATTGTTACAACACTGACTTTAAGCCATCCGTGGATTCATTTCGGCTCCAGGATGACCCGGGTGCAGCCTTTGACCCAGGCCTCACATGTCAGGCTGCTTAGCTTGGATTTTGATCCCCAGGTGTTGCGGATATCCACGATAAGATGACCCGAAGTATGTTTCAAAAGTGATGGGACTGCCACTGGGTGAGTGGAAGAGAGGAGGCACTTGGGACCTACCAAGATCTGTTAGAATTCCAGTGCTGTTTCTGGAAGGACCCAGGACATTGCCCATTGATCCAGAGCCATCTAAAGTTAAAATGAAGAAAAGGGGAAAAGAAAAACTCAACAGAGATCCAAGAAGACTGGAGGAAAATTGGTGCATCATGGTATTAGTGCGGAATACGGAAAAGTCCTGTGGATTGCCAGAAGGAAAAACACATTTGTCTTGGAGGAAGTACAGCCAGAATGTTTCTTAGAGGCAATGTTGGGGAGACTTCAAATCACACACTTTACACATGTTATTGAAAGAGGCTTCAAAACTCACTGCCCTCGAGTCTCTGCTGACTCACCGTGACCTTGTCTCTCTCCTTGTCCCTCTCCCTCGGAGCTGCTGCTGGTTTTGAACGGCTGATCTTTTGAGTTACAGACCGACTCATAACCCCTATGCCCCCAGGGCTCATTTGGGAGAGAGATTAGTCCCTGGAAAAAGACATACTGCTTGGGAAGGAGTCATCAAAAAAAAAAAAAGAGTAAGGCCTTCAATGAGATGAATGAACACAGTAGCACAAAGGGCTCAAGCTCACAAGAATTGTTTGTGAAGACTCCGCGGCCTGGCACAGGGCTTCCTTCTGCTGTGCACAGGCGGCTCCGAGTGGCAATTTGGTCACACCTAACAACACAACATACCTCTACCTGTTTACTTTCTAATTGAAAGTCTACACAAGACGCTGAGAATATGGTCAAGCCCAACCGTCTCAGCGTCAGGGATTGAAGGTCGCTGGGCAGTAACATTTCTCAAAAGGAAGGAGGGGCACTTAGTTTGGACTGGCTATGAGCGCCTGCCCCTTCTCCTACAACACGGGTCTCTTTTGCAGAAAAACGAGTCATGGGGAAGTGGGAGAGCAGTGGGCCAACAAGGAGGTCAACCAGGTAGAGATCACACATAAGACCCACTGAGGAATGTCCTGTTCTAAGGATGAATTGGACTGAACGTCAAACCCTACTGTCCACTTCTCTCACTACGCCGCCCATCGTCTCTCCAGTTTTCTCCGGAAAAGCTGCTCCTTTGCAATGCGTAAACAGGGTTTTAGTCCCTTATTGTTTAATGTTGAAAAGGATTTCTTTTATCCTCTCTCATTGCATTTTGGCTTTTCATAATGTGCAATTTTGCCGCACTTATAATCATTATGTATTCTGTTTGGAGAAAATGCACTTTTTTTTTTGGTCATAAACTCGCTTCACTCAACCAGGGGAACGATCCGCTTCACTGTCAACATCTCGCACATCCTGGAGCTGTTTTCATTGTGTTCCCTCCCTGAGCATATTTAAAATAAGTTTCCAGACTCAGATGTATAGCAACTGAAAAAGAAAAACGGCAACTAATTGGATTCCTCTCAATCAAGAAACAATTAATTTGTGCATGACAATATTCGAGCACTATTTTAAAAAAGAAAAGAAGAAGAAGATTCGATGCATTCCTTCCTCGTTTCCTTTCACCAAGCTGCCATTGAACTGTCGCTTTGTTTGTGATATCATAATGGGGAACTCGTGCACAAAGTAAGGCGGGGAACCAACGGGAGGCTTTCCCGATGAATAGGGAAAATGAATGTTTTTTTCTTTTTTAATTTAAAGGAAACAGTATTTAAAATGCAATTTTTGGAAAATATAATAAAGCCAAATATAAATATTGTGAACAGATGTTTCCTAAGAAGCGTCTGAAATGAATAGTTACCATCTGGAGCCATTTACAATGAGAGGAAGGTAAGCAGGCACCTGTTCCTTTCTTTAAGAAGATGCCATCTCTGTACCAATTATAAACAAGGATGGCAGTTTTCCCTAAAAGTGTTATATTCAATTTGCCAAAGAATGCCAGAAAATATTGATCAGGATGTAGAGGATTTAGTATCGTGGGCCTCTCAGCAGCTTAGTCTGTTGTGGGATATTTTTGCTTACATGAAAGCGGCAGTTCTTCAGGGTAGGTGCCTGGGCCATGTTCTTTGGAGAGATGCACAGGCCCTTTGTGGGCACGGCCACTGCCATCTCCGCCCCTCGATGTGCCTGCTGACTGGTGGCCACATTTGGAGGACTCTGTGGTGTGAACTGAACAGATCATTCACTTCCTGCCTTTGAATCGATGTTCACGCATGGAAACCCTACATCGAGAGTCCAGCTGCCCTCTGGCTATCCCAGCTTGTAAAGCTTTCCGGGTGTAGAAGCCTCATCTTTCTCTTTGGAATGACTGGTGGTTTCCAACTGCTGACCTTTGGTTAGCAGGTGAATGCATAGCTCAACATGCCACCAGGGCTCCTTGAATGAATAAACATAATCCCCAAAGCCGAGTCAGGAAAACTACAGTAGTTGCTCTAGCTGATGGCTGTCCACACCCCAGTGACAATAGCGTTATGTGAATAAGCTCTATACTGAAAAAGAATGCTGGAGGTTGGAGTCCACCCTGAATGACTTCAGGATAGAGGCCTGGAAGTCCCCTTCGGAGAAGCCTTCCAGGGGAAGCTGAGTGGGGCTTATTCTGAAACACCAGGGAACTTCGAGAGATGGGGCTGCCAGGAGTCAGAGTCCGCGCATCAGCAACTGGGATGTCCTTGTGTGGTATATTGCATTCCTTTATTTAGCCTTTGTTCTTAGGTTTAGGAAAAATAACCTGAAGAGACATCCTAAACAATGAAGATGAAGAAATTAGGATGCATAGACTCGATCTGAGAGTGGGTTGGGTACTAGTCTGTGGGGAGATCCCACTGGAAACATCATGAGTGAGGTGGCAGGTTCAAAAAAGCCCCACCACACAGGGGTTTTTGAAACGCTCCTTTGCTCTGACAGCTGTCCAGATTGGTGAAGGGAAGGCCTCACTGTCCTTGGGAAAATGGAAGGTCCACTTCAGAGATACTTGTAGACGTATTCTGAGTCCCTCCTCCTGCTGGTGACTCAGACTTGTATCCTGTTACCTAAGAAACCACATAATGCTAAGTCTAATCAGTGAGCGCTGTGAGATGCTACAATCACTGACTGAACCAAAACGGACAGAGGGTCATGGTGGGGTGGCTGGGGTTAGAGATAACAGAGAGGTGGGAATGTGGATTCTGCTTTAATCTTCCCATCTCCATAACTGGACTCCCGGTGGTCCTTATCAGAGACGCCTGTATTCACGTTCATTGCCATTTGCTGTTTCAGTGACTCCCAAGAGATGCACTTTCCCCTTCACATTTGCAGTCTGGACTCACCTGCATGCCTACAATACAGACAGAGGAAGAGAGCAGGTACCACCCTGAAGGCCGGAACTCAGAATTGTTGCACATTTCTGTTCTGGGGCTTTGTCACTGTCACAGACCAAACTGAGCAAGCCAGCCAGTGATGAGTACTCATCTACAGGAGAGCTCAGTTATCCCTATTAAGGTGGTCCCAGAGCACTCACAGTCAGCCACATGCCACCAGGTGAGAGAGCCAGCCCATCACCGAGCTGACTCCATCATCCATTCTTCCCATTTTGCCTCTCTTGGGATACTTCTGATTTCCTGGAGTCTTATGACTGATGCTGGGAGAAAGATGAAGCTTTTTCCTCCCCCAAATACTTGGAAAAGTCTTGGAACCCCCCAGGGGAAGGTCTGCTCTGTCCTATAGGGACATCATGAGTCAGAATTGACGCAGGGCAGTGGGTTTTTGAGAGTGTTAAGACTGATAGGGTGATGCAGATTGTTGAACAATCTTAGGAACTTCTGATTGCTTTTCTTTGGCCTCCTTGAACTCAGGGAATAATAGACACATTTTTAGGAGTAAAATTAGAAAAATTGGACTGAGTCTCAGTGGCGTAGTGGTTGTGCATGGGACTGTGGCCCACTGGGATGGAGGTTCAATTCCAGCTCCACAGGAGCAAAGGCTGGGCCTCCTACTCCCACCACCAGAGGGCAGTGATGCCCCCCCAAAAAAGACCAAAAAATTTTTATTTTATTTATTTATTTTTTTTTAGGCATCACTGCCCTGGTGGTGGGAGTAGGAGGCCCAGCCTTTGCTCCTGGGAGTGGGAATTGAACCTCCATCCCAGTGGGCTGCAGTCCCTCACACAACCACTATGCCACCGGGGCTCAGCCGCAAAAAAATTTTTAAAAGATTAAATTAAATTAAGATTAAATTAAATCTTGCTGAGGGTTTCTGGGAGATCATGATCCCAGTGTTGGAAATTCTAAATAAATGAGATATGAAAACCACACTGAGTGCATGTGATAAGGGTAACCTACTGTCATTATTCTCTAGAGGAACAGATCCATTGGTGTGTGTGTGTGTGTGTGTGTGTGTGTGTGTGTGTGTGAAAGAGAGAGAGAGAGAGAGAGAGAGAGAGAGAGAGAAAGACTCAAAAAGATGTTGATTTACTTTAATTTACACACAATTTTAGGGACTGTCAACTTTCAAATTTGTAAGTCAGGTGGGACATACTGGAGGCTTCTGCAAATTTACACCCTAAGATCCATATATTTGTTTGGTCACAGAAAGAATATAGAATCTATGTAGAGAGAATGAATTCTGCCCTATTTATCTATAGATAGTCTGAGGCAGACCACATCCAAAGGAAACCCTCTTTTCAACTGATTGATTGATTCTAGTGCATTATGAACAGCAATTTGGCCAAATCACTAGGAATCACAGCCTAGCCCAGTTGACATAAGTTACTCGTCACACATGTTGAAGAGGAAGAACTATTTTTAATAAATTCCAACCTATTTTATATGAAATTACATAGGAATGGAATCTCTACTGATGCCCACCATTTCTATAAATGAACCCTTATTCCAAGAGGTAAGTCCACATGCCCCATACTATTTTAAATTAATTAATTTATACATTAATGTTAGCGATTTCTAGTCAATTAGCCTTATTAGAATTGCTTGACTGCTATTAAATTAAGTTCGTTAACTCTATTAGCGGATTGAGTCGATAGCTATTCAGGCTTAATTCCAAAGGGTAAAAATAATTGAATATTATATTTTACACTTTTAGCAATCTTTTTGGCTGCCTCACTAGCATTCTTCTTCTATGTATCCTTTTAGCTTTACGTATCCTTCCGTCCAATTACGTGAGTGAGGTAGTGGCCCTGGCCACTCTCGGGGACACACAGAGCTGCTCCTGGAGGCCGATGCAGAGTCCCAGTACAGGCCGAGTAAGGAGAAAGGCAAAATGACAGAGACCGAGGGAAGTGTCCAGTGTCTTTTGCTCGTGTACAAAAAGGCTCTATGGCACCAAGGAGGCATAATCAGGCTGTGACCCAATCGATGGGTTGGGTATCACCACTACTTTACCCAGGAGTGTCTAGTTAACATAATCCCTAAACATGATATTACATCTCTCTCTCTCTCTCTCTCTCTCTCTCTCTCTCTCTCTCTCTCACACACACACACACACACACATGCATGCACACACACAACACACGGACAGAGACAGAGAGATGGGAATTTGGTACTACTATTTGTGCTGCTGAAGACAGTTTTACTTAAAGTTAACATTACCTCTGGAGTGTTCATTGATGTGACCAATTAAACCTCTCATTATTTAAGCCACATTTAAGCCAGTAGAGCTATCCATAACCAATTCAGCATTTATGACTCTTTTTATTTTTTATTTAGGCATCACTGCTCTCCGGTGGTGGGAGTAGGAGGCCCAGCCCCACTGCTGGAATTGAACCTCCGTCCCAGTGGGCTGCAGTCCCGTGCACAACCACTACGCCACCAGGGCTCAGACCCTATTATTAATTTTCTAGCTTTGCCTCAAGCATCCCAATCCTAATTCAAGCCCTATTTCCTCTCGCCAAACCCAAACCAGCCCCCTTGCTGTGGACTCAATTCCAACGACTGCCGCCTCATAAGTGACCCATGAGAGGCGCTCTTCACGTGTGATTGGCTAGAAGTGGTGTGGAAGCTGGTTATCAGGTCATGCTTCCTTGGAGCCCTTGGAGGCTTGGAATCAGCAGCCTTCAGGAAACAGAGTCATTTGTACCAATCGGGGAGTCCTGTGGCAGTAGCTTCTTAATCATACTCCCTACTTCTAAGGCCGCTCTCATCTACAGTTTGTACTGCATTAACATTTCTACTTCACAGCCATGGTCAGACTCTCTGGCTCCAAGACCTTTCATAGGGCCTGCTGCCCTGAACTCAAGCATTGCACCTCCGTGAGTCCCGTCTGTTCTCCTTCAGGCTCCAGGGCCTCTATGCGCTGTGGAAAAGAACAGAAGGCAGTTTTCAGTCTTTGTCTGATTCACCAGCTCAGTGGTGTTTACCCTGGTTGAATGCTCCCCCCGGGATGTGCTGGTGAGGAATACCGAAAGTTCCATGGACTGCCACAAGAACGAAGTGGTCTTTCATGGAAGGAGTACAGTTTTTGTCTCCCATATTTTGGACATGTTGTCAGGAATGACTAGATTCTGGACTTCCATCATGCTTGGTAAAATGGAGGGACCAGAGCCTTCTTGGTTGGGCTAGAGCCTTCTACCTAGAGTTTGGAGATAGGTCTGGGGCTTGATTGGGGCAAAAAAGGTTGTACCTTTTTTTTTTCTTCAAGCAACATACATCTTCTGTGTGTCTCATGTACAGCTGGGACTTGGTTGGTGTTGCTGGTGGTCGAGAGTCTGCTCTCACTCTACTCTCGGACCCTGTGTGCAGCAGAGCACCACACTGCCGCATCCCGTGTCCTCCTCAATGTTGTTCTTAAGCTCAACGAGTCCATTGTTGCAGCTCTTGGGTCAATCCCTCTCATAGCAGGTCTTTCTTCCTTTTTTCTGTCCCGCCATTTTAAAGTCTGCTGACTTTAGCTTTCTCTTTAAAGCCAGTGTCTCCTAAATCTAAGCCTCCAACTGAGACTTCTCAGAATTTTAGATATCCATACCTACTTCCACTTTGCACATCTTCCAGTCCTGTCATCTGAGGCCCAGGTCTCCAGGCTGAGCCCCGGTGGCGTAGTGGTTGTGCGCGGGACTGTAGCCCACTGGGACGGAGGTTCAATTCCAGCAGTGGGGCTGGGCCTCCTACTCCCACCACCGGAGAG